>OMLP01015109.1:86455-102719 GCA_900302685.1 Spondyliosoma cantharus | reverse complement strand
CCCCCCCCCCCCCTCCTCTCTTCGGGCCCCGTGCTAATCCTCAGACGCAACTCATGAAACTTCTCTGATTACGCCGCTCTCGCAAGATCCTTGACAAAAACAATCTCGGGGAGCAAAAGAGAGCGTGGTGATCAAACGCGTCGTCATACTCTGGAGCCCGAGTCGAACCGGGCTGCTGAGGTACTGAGAGCTTCACGTCGTCCCCCTTTGTAGTATTTCACCACAGACTTCAACTTTATTGTGCTGCTCCTTTCCCTCAGAACCCCAGAAAGAAAAATCCTGCATGAACATAGCTGCGGAAGAAAAGAAAGAAAGAAAAGAAATAAAAGCATGATTCACGCTATCTCTGCAGCTCGACTAATTACTTGCTTGGCGCGGGGTGATGTGGAAATGTCACACCATCAATCAGTTTTTTTAAAGACACGGACGTGATTTAAAATCCGCTCGTTTTCTCTGCGCATTTCCTGTTGACTTTGCATTGGAAGTTGGACGGCTCCTCTACATCATTCCCGTTGCATCATTACTACGGTTCCCTTTATGCCCCCTCCGACATTATTAATAGCTGGGAGTTTGTTTACTCAGCTCATCTAAACATCGCAGTTAACAAGCTTGTGTCTGTGATGTTCAAATTTGTTGCCCTTCATGGCTAATTCTCCTGCCTTTGATAGCAGATACCATTAGCACTGTCATTATGGCCCCTCTCAGTGTGAAGTGGGCATGAGTGTGTGTGTGTGTGTGTGTGCCCATCGAGGTATGAATGTGTGTGTTGCGGTGTGTACTGCCAGTCTGGCCGTGCCTGTCTGCAATTACTCCCCTCAGTGGAAACATAAAAAAAAAAAAAAAATGGACTGACATGGAAAGATGCCACGGCTGAGACATTCATGCCCGTACCCACGTACTACAAAGACCCTGGAGTGGGCTGGATTCGCCACATATGCATGTTCCATTCAATCGACTGAGAGGCAGAGCAGATGCCAAGATGGGAATTACTACTCCAATCTGAACAAGTGGTGCAAGAATTGTGGGTGCAGCAATGCCGCCGACTGCAGCTTTGGCTTACTGCAGCCTCGAGGGGCTTGTGTATTCAGGGATGTGCCAGCTTAAAAAGCCCCTCCAGATAAGAAGCACATGGGAGGCACATTGAGATCGGCACCGAGATGAATGCGGCTGTATAGACACTCAAATGTTGTTGTCTCGGAGCCACAGAGGGGCCGTTGAAGAGGCTCGATTTCGCAGGAAAGCAGGCAACTTTTCCGTGTCAGCGGATGAGGCGACATCTGCATCCATTTGCGTTATCATCCATCAAATTTGATTTCTATCTGCACCGATTCATCACATTTAATCAAAATATTTTGGTCCGCCGCTGCTGCGTTCACTTCAGAGAGTAAACAGGCATAGATGATTAGTCTACTGTCATTTCTATATTCACTGGATTTGACGCTCCGCCATAAAAAGGCGGTTTTACGTTCTCAGTATCTCAAAGCGTGGAAATATATTGATTTTAAAATGTTGTTTCCTTACATCGCTCCGGGCTACGACCGCATGAAACACACCTGAGTGATACTAGCTGCTCGTCTGTTTATGCAAAAAACTGTAAAATGTTAAACATATTGGAAAACCCTTGCTCAGCAGTGCAGGGGAAATCGAAGCGGTCACAATACTTAACAGAGGAAAAAAGTTAGCACATACAGTACCTACGCCAGGGCCCAACACTCCCTTTTTAAGCCTGATATCAATATCAAACTTGAAGATGATAAAACACTAATGAAAGCTTGTTTCTGTGTCATCATTTCCCAAAATCTCAGTTTCTGTCCGTCTAGACGAAAACACTAAAGACAGAGTTACTGAATATCTTCATCCTGGAAGGAGTTCTCAAAAAGTGTTCAGTGACATAAAACACTGTTTATTTGTGCATGAAAGGCCTCAACTCATAGAAAAGCTTGTTTCAAGAGAAACACTTTTTTGACATGTTTTCACACATAAAAAAAATAAATTCTGCTTTCACTCGGTCTCAAACATGAAAACAAAATCTCCTCAACAAAAACTTTTTTACTTGGTTTCAGGCTGGTTTCTTGTTTTTATACTGGTGTGCATGTAGACTTGGTGCTAGTTTTCAATGTCCATCAGTCAGATGCCTGCCTACCAGAAAAGAGTCCAGGTGGGGGTATTGCACCAGGCAGGATTACCCAGTTAAGGCAACTTCTACTTCTCTCAACATTTGTTAATAGAAAGCATCGTATCAATTTAAATGTCATTCTGAATTCCCCCTGTTTTTTGCCTACGTGCCACTGCGTTACAACACCAGCGGTCGATGAGTAGATTAAAAGTTGGTACAAACTTTTCTTTCTCGCTCCTGTAAACTAATTTGTGAGTCTGTTCAGATCCTCCGTCTGACTCTGACATTTTCAGTGCTTTCTTAATAAGCTCCAGCATCTTAAGGAAAACACAGCCCTGTGAAATGATTGCCTTTGATGCGAAGGCGTTGAAGTCGATACACCTTTTGCAGTTTCCTGGCAGTGGCCTCTGCAAGAACCGAGCACCGTCTATTACAGCCGTTAAAAAGAAAAAGATGTTACCTGCACAAAGACAAGCGGGCAGATTTACGGCCGTTTAAATGAACCGCTGTTTTCCTCCACAATCTAAAAAGGCCGAACTAAGGATTCTTGCTGTTTCGTTTACGACTTGACGATGTAACACGGGCTCTTAAAAGCAAGGGGGGAGCATTTAAGATGACAGTGATCGCCTGCACGGTCGTCTGTTTGCTTTTCTCCTTTAGCCGTGGCGGCTACCCATGCTCTCAAACTCTGTCCCAAACAATTTCTTGGCTTCCATATCATGATTATATAGTCTATCAGCAAAGTGCAGCCACTCAGATGAAACGGCCTCTGCTTCAATTTATGTTTTCCTACAAACCAGAAGTCCTTCTTGCAGGGAAGGATGTGTCCGACAGAGAAAATGATTTATTCACACCGAGGTGTAATTTCCGCTGAGGTGTGATGCGTCACCAGTCGGAACTCCTTAATTACTCCTCTGTTATTGTAATGATGACACTGTGACCCTGATGTATTCAGAATTTGCTCTGCTCGCCTTTTTTTTTTATCTCGCACAGAACGAGATGTTGAAATGTGGCGGTAACACCGACGCCGGAGATTGCAGGGACGTGTTTCACTTTTATTTCCACGCACAGTTAATAAAAAAAAACAGCCGGCGAATACAGATCCGAGCTCGTGCATCTATTCACAAAGCCGTATCTCACAATTTACCACTCCGCTCCCTGCGACAACAGTACAGTTAAGGACCTTGCAGTAAATTATTTACAGTGTTTGTTTACTGTGCCTGACGCGACAAAGCAAAAAACCCCAAATGAGTAAAAGGAACGCGTGACTCCTGCGTGTCAGAGCCAGTAATTCACTCGTATAGAATTTCAAACACTCTGGCAATAAACCAAGTCAATAAAGTGCAAACGTCTTTGTGCTGCCAGCGTGTTGTGACTCAGACAAACAATAGTTGTGCGATGTACAAAAACTGCTCTGAAAATGCATTTATCTGAGATCATTTGCTCTTTTCAGCTGCTTTATTAAAGTCGAGACAGACATGAACACTGGTGTAAACTTGAAATATATATGTTTTTTTTAATATGGGAGAATTCAATAACATAGATCAGTGTTTCGCAAACATTCACAACATGTCAGAAAACATTAGGCTTTCCCGGTACAATGATCGTGACCAACGTTAAATTACAGTATTGTAGGTCTGCTCTATTCAGTTTTACTGTTGAGCTGCGTTTGCTACTAACGTTTACTTCAGTTTCAGTTTTTATTCTCCTCCTGCTCTGCACTTCCTGTTTGGAGCCACGTCTGCAGGGGTTTTTAAACCTTTCATTTTACCTCCTTTTGCTATCTTGGAATTTGCATTCTGAGTTTGGCTTTGTAATTTATCATGGATGACGGAAACGTGCGCGATGTGAAAGAAGGCGACTACGAAGCAGGCTGAAACAAAAATGTTAAAGGAAAGGCAAAATGTAGTTTAATTCATGTCTTTAACTTATTTTACTTCCTAGGTAACTCACACTTGCATCACAATTTGAGAAGAGTGACCACGGATAATCATATCAATAATTCATCAATAATCAATAATTGCTACTTGCAGCCCTAATGATCTTTCATATCCAAGTTAGTGTCAATAAAGTTTTGTGCTTGAATTTTTTTTCAACGTCAGGTTCCAAGCTTCTTCTCAAAAATGAAGGCTGTCTGTATCTGTCTTAATATCCCCGATCGACTCAAACGAGCTAGTATTTTTCACACATTTCTGACATTTTATTAATGAAATAATTGACAGTTAAATGGAAAAAATAACTGTCAGATTAATCTAATAAAGATGACGATCAGCGGCAGCACCTGTGAAGTTATTTCACGCCTGATAGTTACAGGTACCCCGACAGACATGTTGTGAAACAAAGAGATCCCTCAGCTGTAGATAATGTAATTTGGCAGATACTAGGTGTGCTATCATCTCGCTGAGACTTAGTAACGCACGAGACAAATCAAATCCGCGAGCGTCGCACGCTTCAGAGCCTTTTCATTCACAGTGAACGCACAGCTGATCTAAAGTCATCTTACAGTATGTTTGAGTGCTCTCAACAATTATCTCGGAGATTATCTCAAGATTCATTAACATCGCTGCCTGTGTAGCCAAATCCTGCAATTATCACCTCAAGCCACTGACACACACTCGGCATGTCGGCTCTATGATCAGTATTATGTGTTGATCCAATAATTGAATATATAAACAACTTTCTTTCAAGGAAAAATGAAGGAAGTGGATGAAGAGTAGAACTCAGCCTGCAAAGCTGAACCCTGACATGTGACACACGCGATCCTGCATCTATATAAATCATTTGATTTAAAGATTTATTACCGTGTTCAGCTTGATTTTAATGACTACATTTCTGGTATAAAAGTCACATAGACAACAGCATCAGTGACTGCGTTGAGTATAACTGTGGGCTGATTGGAAGCTGTGATTGAAAATGCCCCCTTACAGCAGCAACAGGGGGGAATTGCAGCCCTCCCCTGCACGCAGCCTACACATCTATATCAATCAAGGGACCACAGCTGCACTCACAATTGAGATTTTCACATCCAGTTTGCAAAATCACCGCCGCCCATTGTAGGTAATATTTTCATCTGACGTGTACAGTACGGGGAAGAGGATAAAGACGGTGATTTTGTATGAAAAATACATTTGGCTGCGCAATACATTCTGCAACTGTGGCTTAACAGTGAAATTCATCCTTGCCCTGGTCGCTGCTGGTTTCACAGTATAATGAAGCAACTTTTTTTTTTGTTTTGTTTGTGTGATGGACACGACTGGAGCCATTACACAGCCCAGTTTTCCTAATAAGCGCATATCATGTCATTGTTGGTGTGAGGGAAAGGGCAACGTGGGCCGAGGAGCAGCAGCCCAACACCATGAGGCTCTGTGCTAAAAAATAAATGATGTGATGCTGGTGTCTCTTGACACATATTGCACACATCTAGATGGCAAATGTCCAACATTGAAAAGATTATTTTTTCTTTAAAAAAAGATGCTGATGGCTGGCTGACTATTTGCAAAGCCTGCCCGAGCTCTCCGTTCTTGTAGATTTACCACAACTACTTTTCTGTAATTGGATCCTTGATATCAGATAGAGGTAGATAAAAGCTTCCCTCTCATTTCCAGCTGGTGATTGCCTTTTTTTTTCTTTTGCCAGCTGAAATGAAATTGTCGATAGTGGATATTATCAGCTCTAGCTAGCTAGCTGGTTTGAGCTAATGTTGACTCCAGTTGGATGAAAACTCCCTCCGGCCGAATTCATCAGAAAACCACTTGGCTGAGGCTTAACTGGATGTCTCAGGCAAAAAGTCAGCATTCTCACCAGTTGATGATCCATGTACAAGGGCTAGTTGGCATTTATTCTGTTGCTGTGGTAAGGAAAAATGTTACGGTCACACTGTTATTTTGTTCTAACATATATTGGCTGCTTAGCTTACATACCTGTTGATATGCATTTTAAAACTGTATGCTGTCACAAAAGATAACATAACCTCATCACTATACATCCTGCAAACAGATGTGTTAGAAAAGAAGAATAGAATCAGTAAACAAATGCACATATTTGCCAGATCAAGATCTGCAGACACGAGGCGTTGGTGCACATCCTGCTTTTGTCCACAGGGGCCGCCAGAATCAAGAAGATGAAAGGTCCTTGTAGCTGCTTTAATCTAAAGTTCAACTCCATAACAACAAATGTAGAAGGTTATAATGTGGCAAATCATAGGCTTGGCAGAAACACCCAGTTTCAATCGTCTGTCGTTAGCTAGTTAGCATGAACATGAATAAATGCAATCTGTGTCAAAGCAGATACATAACACGTAACATACTTTGATCTATTTCTTTCACTTTTGGTCTCATGTTTCTAGTTTTATTCAATAAATTGAATAAACTATAATGCCGAGCTAGAACTTTGTGCAGGATTGTCTTTAATCAAGATTGAAGTGACACACTCACTAACCCTCACTCAACACATCTGAGTCAAGGCCCTTTTCACATCAAGTCCATTTTTTGTCAGCAGTTGCCGCTCGTTTAAAAAATCTCACATTTTTTCTGAACAGGTTTGCATCTGTATGAATATCTGCAAAGGCCATCAGTTGGATGTGCCGATATCTTCTTTGGTCTTGTGTTTTGAGAAAGACAACAAAACGACCCCCTCTCTACATGCCATGTACCTTTATCTCAGGTCCGCCATGTTCTAATTAATGTTGCTTAGCTATGATTGGACAAATCGTGTTTTGGGGTGGGGATTTATGAAAGGTCGATTCCTTGAGAGGGATTAGCCAAAGTCTCCCAGAAGCCCCTCGATGAAGTTAGACTTAGGATTTTACGGATAATTTATTAGAACAAAGAAAGATAATGAGGGAAACATTAACACAAAGGCTGTGTGTGCATTGATGAGTGTGCGTGTGCATGTGGGTATACCGGGGCGGTGATGGGTCCATAATCATCTTTCCTGTAGACAGGAAATGTAATATTCGATGTTTTGATTCACTGTCTAAGGTCTGTAAAGATGAGTACACAATACATTTGGCTTGGAAACGCCTGCTGCTCTGTCTCTCCACCATCCAGCAATGAACAGAAGATGAAATGATTCATCACAGCAGAGACAGCTTCCGCAGAATGAGATGAGATGAGAGCGGGAATGGTGTCGTTTTATATCTCCCAGAGAAATACACAAAGAGAAGATGAATTGTTGCTGCTGGAAGCTGATAGTACACCCTCCCCGGGCTGGCACTGAACCTGGCAACAGAGCCCACAGGTGTGACAGTGCTATCATATTCATCCAGCACCAGTATTTAAAAAAAAGATGCAAATGCTGATGTTGCCCTGTCGTCTCAGCTACACACAGCACTCTGCACAGCGTGGACAAACTCAAGGTCAGCGAGGCTCAAACGGGAAACGATCTAGATTTGAGCGGGTCATCCACTCCCCTGGGTGCTGCCCCATATCTCATATTAGGCTAACGGCTTCTAGGTCTGTCATGTTGCTGTTTATGTCCAGAAAGACCCAAGTTTGTGTCTTTTTTTGAAGTCTGGGATCTTTTCCGCGATGACACGCTGAAGCGGTAAATCGCACATGAAGGCTCCGGGCATCAACAGCAAGATCAACAACAACAAGCGGCATTTATTGCTTTCCTGTTTGTTCTCCATCCGTTTGTGTCTAATGAAACAATATCACAAAATGAACTGGCCTCTCGTAATGAATTGCCGCTCACAGTGTTCTGTTCTTGTGCCGCGGAAAACAAAGAGATACAGTTCACATGAATTGGACTGGATTGTGGAAGGTGCCCTCTGGTCTGTTCCATTCACTAAGGCATTCCTAAAATATTTAATTTCCAAGCATGCGTGTCTTTGAGAGGATTGTGGTTAGCTGCATTCATAAAGCTAAAGCCATAATAATTACTTTACTAATTTGCAGCATTTGTGCTAAACCGATAAGACGCCTTCCTTCATGGGATTCAGAGGCTGCCATCAATA
This sequence comes from Spondyliosoma cantharus, assembly GCA_900302685.1. Taxonomy (NCBI): domain Eukaryota; kingdom Metazoa; phylum Chordata; class Actinopteri; order Spariformes; family Sparidae; genus Spondyliosoma; species Spondyliosoma cantharus. Next base: position 94,647 of record OMLP01015109.1, on the reverse strand, counting down.
ATGTGACTGCTTGGGGTAAAAGTGATTTAAAGCCCATTTCACACTTGGCTTCAAAAAGAGAGTGATGGCTGGGCATTCTCAGATCCACACAGCTGCCATCGTGACCATATCCTACCCACAAGCTCTGCATTTAAGGCCAACAAACAAACTCGAAGTTGGAGGAAATGTCACTCTGAATGGTTCTGTTCGCTTTCTGTCTGCGATTCTCTTTATTAAAGATCTGCACTGCATTTTGATACCAGACAGCTTGGAATTCAAAAATGTCCGACCACCTGCAAGAAAAAACAGTACTACTGAGCGCCACTCCAAGTTGGAGAGCCTACCTGTAAATCTGGGGCATATCCTACACCGACCAGTTGTCTGATGTCACACTACGATGGCAGCACCTGAGGGGAGGAGGACAGATGTATTTGTAGAGTAGTATTGAATATATAAGGCATATGAGGCTAAATAAATACTACAATATTTTCTCAAGTATAAAAGTGCTATTAGAGGCGTCTTTTATTTTGTGCTGTTTTCCCTCCTTTTCAGTTTCATATGCCCGCGGGATGCACTGCTGAGGGTTCAGGTGTGTGTGTATACTTGCCTAAAAGACATAATCTTGTTATTTTCAGCAACGTTTTTGTAACTCTTGGCATCGTGCACAATGAACACTTGGAGGTCGGAAGTTGGAAAATATCAACTAGACATCGACTGGAACGCGAACATCTGCCAATTGGCACAAAACACAAAGTACAGATCAGGTTAATGGGAGATTCATTAGGTCATAAAACCAAGTATTGGCCCAATTTTTAGCTGATGATGGCGCTACATTAAAAGCCTGGGTATCACCAAATGTGTTTATTTTATCCTGAGGGGACAGTGAACATTTGTACCAAATTCAATGTCAACCCAACCTACAGTTGTCGAGACACGTCGCTCAGTATCACACATGACCCTCGTGGAAGCTGAAGGAGTGTTTGGTGTCACCCCATGAAAATCTGTACAGCATTTTGTTACAATCCAGCTACTGTTTAGATGTCAGCAAAATTGTCTTGATTCATCCTCTTGGAACCATGAATGTCTTGTTCTGAAAGAAATATCTCAACAACAATTAGAAGGGATTAAGTTTTTCAATTTTGTACAAAGTGGTCGAGCAATGAACAGACTATCACGCTGGCGCGGCATTTAACATTTGGGTTATCCTGAATTTTGTAGAATCGTTTAGTATCGACGTTACAGTTTAGCGACTGGGTGACACTGAGACTGCAAATGAAGGAAAATATGAACGAGTGAGGAACGGAGTGTGTGTCCAAATCAATGTATATGCTCTTGTTGCCTTTAGCCAACAAGCTGGTGGGTCAGTGACTTCATTAACAGACTGATGGCGCTCTCTGGAACGCTGAACTCTGATGATCAACACAGAGCTCTGCTGATTAAAGTCCCATTCCCTCAGTGTAAGCACTAATTATCCAGATTGACATGCCACTATAGCTCCTGTCTGAGCTGAGACGTCTGGGCACTCTCCCTGTCCTCTATCTTCTGTGGTCATGCACAGAGGCGGCGCATTGATTTTCACCATGCAGCCAAACAGTGGGCATAAATAGTCGCTTTCACACATGTATTTCAAATGCAAATGGAAAATGATTGGTATTTATCCACATTGGTTACGAGTTTTGTGATGTTACATTACTACATTTTCTCAGCTGTAAATTTCCTAATTTGTGTTTTTGCTGAATTAAAGATATACCTAGTTAGTCTTCCAGACAGTTGCCTTTGCAGTAAAATCCGTACCCAAGTGAATTTAACGCCGCTAAAATCAATATTTTGTCTGAATGGATAAAAGGACTCACAGTGACAAATTGCTCTCATAGTGACAAATCGACATAGAATTTTTCTCTGCAATTCCCCCTCAGCTTTACTTCCCAAGGTGACTACATTATTAACATGTCATAACAGCCCAAAGATTTATACCTACTCAGTTTTATATATCACATACCACGAAGGAAATCTCATCACACGGGACAAAAACAGCTTACAGGATGAAAAATCAAGCAGGTCTTTATGACCCATATTTATGATTATTGTAAGGCAGCGACCCCTAGGGGCTGTAGTTGGTATTACAGTATTAGAGGAGGAAGTCAGGAGATGTGGTATCAGGGGTCGAGACAACGGCTTGTTATTGGAAGGTCGGTGGTTCGATTCCCCTGGTCTGCATGTCGAAGTGTCCTTGGGCTGATGTGCTGCTTGGCATCTTGTATGGCAGCCACCGCCATCAGTGTATGAATGTATGTGTGAATTACTGTAAGTCATTTTGGACAAAAGTGTCTGCTAAATGCCCTTAAATGTAAAATGTTGTATCAAGAGTGACTGTAAGGGAGGGGGACAGGAAGAAGACAGGAGATACTGTAGGTGAGCTATTTTAATTTACTAACATAGCGAAGTAACGTAACGTACAGAACAACTTAAGTTATTTTGATAACGTAGATACAAGAACGCTCATTTTTAAACTCATAGGCATGGTTTGAATCTCATGAAAGACACAATAACCACATGATTTGGCAAAAACATGTGCGACATGCGTTTAGCCTAACTTTTGGCTGCAAAGACAGAGAAGATTAGACATGAGATGAGATGACATCTTTTCTTCCCTCCCATGGCGTGCTGCGTAGGAGCTGGAATCAACGGCAGACATCAACCTGGGATGTTAATTGAATGACCTTACGAATGCATTAGCCCTGCCCATTAGTGTCTCAAGCTCCATCAAGTAGACACGATATGGCATCTTTAAGGTACAATGTGTTGAAAACCCCCACAGGAGACGTTGTGATTTTATCATAACTAGAAAGCAATAACAACCTCGCAGATATATAAATAAATAGGCTATCTGTGCGTGCATCATTTAAACAATCGCACAGACCTGTAAGGGAGAGATAAATAGAAAGATAGAGCGCAAACACGGTCTTTGTGTTGTTAGATTATGTTCACTTCGGCTGATTTAAATTTAGTTCCTCCAGGCTTCAGGTATATTAAACATCTTGTAGCCGAGACGCGTTTCCTTTGTGGCTTTCATCGCAGAACACGCAGTACGGCACGCGGCACAATGTGGCCGGCGTTTGTGGGGAGACAGTTTCCTAATAAGAGAAAGTTTCTTTTCATTTCCTTGAACCAGTTTCCCCCTGATGGAAAATATGTTAGCCTTTGAAGGTGCATATTTCATCAGACAATAAGATGAAAGGGCTTCGGGCCCAGTGGCAGAAACTGATTTTCCTGGACATGTCTAAGTCTGTTGTAGGTTGAAAGGACACAGAGACGGTTCCTAATCTGATTAGACATCCATTACTTCCCTTGCAGGGACATGGCGCCGACACAGGGACTCATTGTGCAGGTGCAACAAATACAGCGGCGCATGGATCCCGGACTTCAAGTCCTTTACTTAAAGTGAAAGAATGCAGGAATTGTAATTGTTGCATAGCAGATGTCTCAACTTTTTATAGTGAGTGAGTCACACAGACTTCTATTAAAACAGCACTGAGGTTTATGGTTTTAACTTTATCTCCATATAATCACTTCATTCCATACGTTAAACTTGCATAAAGGATTCTGTGGGAAAAAAAACACATTTTCAATGGACCATGGAGAATACATTAAACAAATATGAACTGTATATTGGCAGTCTGTCCTCTAATTTAGACTTGGACGTGGTGTTATGAGCTGCTGTGGTCGCCTCTTCTTGTTTTAAAAGTAATTCCTAAATAAAATCGTGTGATCTAATGATACTACTGCATTATCATTTATATTAAACCAACTCGAAAAATGCATGTAATGAGGTCTGCACTCAGTTCTATGAATGTAGAAAGAGAGGAGAAATAATCAGTATCTTTGCTACAAAAGAAAAGAAACTGCAATATTGGACACCCTGATCTCTCACACCTCTATCCCCACACGGCGGCACTGAAATTACAATCCTGTTAGACACGACATGAACTACTGGTACATTATTTGCTTCAAGTCATTTAAAAAAAAAAAAAACAACCGTTGTTGCTTTCGTTCAATCAGCAGGTGTTTTTATCACTGGCAAAATTAACCTTAGGACATACAGCAAGGGAAGGGGAATAATGAGAAAGCACAAATTGCGAAGAGATAACAACATGTCTTCTGCGTGAGTACAAACAGGGCACCCAGCTATTAGCTTTGAAAAATATAGGTGGAAATGTAATGAGCTGTGTTTTCTGATCTCCAAGTTGATCTAATGCTGTATGTTCTTTTATCTGTTTTTGTCCATATTTTATATTTGTCAAACGAAGAGCGATCTGTGTTTCGTTGTTTTCTTCTGAAAACAATGACAATAAAGAATCTATTCTCTTCTAACTTCTATCTGGTTTTGGTGACAGTGCTAATGAGGGCTGTAGCTAATAATTCCATCTTTTTACATTTTTTTTTATTAATCTGAATCCCATCAGAACATCCCATCGCCCGAGAATGACTGATTTATGCAGAGCTCGAGATTAACAGCATCCCGTCGTCCCAGGTAGAGGAAGAGCCAGACTTTACCTGGGACACCTATGGGATGAAATAGATTTTAAACTCCACCAAGCAGGTTATGGTTTTACCTGGGTCCATCTGTGGGTTGGTTGGTTTGTCAGCAGGATTACACAGAAACTACAGAACTGATTTCCACAAAACTCAGATGGAGGATGGGTTGAGAATAGACCCCATAAACTTTTGGCTTTCAGGAATTCAGGAATTTGTGTTCACTTTCTTAAACAGTGCCAGACATGGCCTTATTCATTATCATGGTTTATTTCTCATATAATAATTAATGGATATTGATGAAGAAATCTGAACCCCACTAGAAACCTATGAGTGGGTACAATTTGATGCAGCTCCTAATAAAGATCCGGATAAAGCTAATTTAAATATGTTTTCATGCAGAGAACGGTCTTTTTTCAGCTGCTTTATGGTAACAAATAGGGGTAGGAACCTACAACTATCACCGATGTTTAGCTGAGATAATGGACCTTAACAGAAGAACGTATATTTCCCATTTATTTTGAATATATCCAGATGGATATAATGGATTTTGCTGCAGATCCAGATCTGTGGGCAGAGTAAAGTAGACGACTCTCAGCAGCTGAACAATCATTTAAATCTCATATCCAATAAGATCTGCTTAAATTATGGTGAGCCAGTTATGGATGGTTTAAGATTTAGAGTGATTCAAGGCCATCCAGTTTGATATTGGATTAGGCTTGATTGAATTAAGGGGGACACTGTATGCGTCCTGCTGGATTGAACCTTAAAAAAAAGTTTGTGCCGTTAAATTTGGCGCATGCGTAGTAGAAGTTTAATCTGTGGGACAAAAGTTTAATCAGATTTGACTGGTGACTCTGTACATGCATGTTTTTATGTCCTGGTGACCATTGGAAGTGGAGTCGTGGCTCTCTCCCCATTCATTCAAATAGCAGCCAGGTCTCATTAGCAAAATTGTCCAGCCAAGATGACTGCCGAGTGGTAACATTTGCCTAAAAGGACTTTGGTTCAATAGTCACTCTGTTCTGGTCTCCCCCAACTGCTGATGGCAACTATCTGGCTCATTACCCGCCAACTGTTCTGCTACATTCACCAGCTAGATGCTATCTGTGTTGTTTGGTGCTGTGTAGGTGGCAATCAATGAGCTTGTTGGTTGTTGGCCACAAACAAGATGTTGTGCTTTTATATCGTGTTTTTGGCTCATTGTATTGATTTTATGGCAAAACTGGGTGTTAATCGTCTGTGGGTTTGTTACCCCAGCTTGGCACCTTTCACCATTAAACACCCATTTGATCCATTGTTGATATGAAAGTATTGATCCCGACAGCTTTAAACAAACACAAAATGGACAGATTGTTGTCTGAAAATGAGTCATTTCTTCAGAATGACGAATACAATTCCAAAACGCACGCCTTCTTTATTTGTTTATTCTCCGCACGCTCCCTCACGGCAGTGATCGAGCAGCCCTGCCTCTGCGTTTATCCAACGTTCACATGATTCTGGCACTCTATTCAGAAAAGCTGAATGAATAAAGTGTGTCGTCCATTGAAGCAGAACAGATAAAAAAAAACAAACACTTTTGTTGATTCTCAAAGAGACGAGAGACTTCCTGACGAAACCACGCTGCAGTCCTTCGTGTCAGAAGTTCATGCATTTCAAAGGTGTATTCTGTTTAACAAATTCCCCAAACACTTCTCACAATGTGTCGTGTAAACGTTTACGGCTGGTTCAGTGGAGCAGTGTTTTCATCCCAATGCAATTCTGAATCACGAACCATTATAGCAGGGAGAAAATACTCTTTTGCACATCACGGCGGCCGCCAACATGTCCGACTCTAATCAGATGTTCCATTCATAAACACGAGAAATATTTCTATCTTAAATGTGAATGCTATATATCTGGAGGCCTTGACCCCGTCCTCCCTCTCATTATTCCCTCTTCTTTATGAAATCCTCCTGTGATCCACCCTTCCCAGTAGCCTCCCTCGGCAGATCGTAACGCTCTAAAATACACTGGCTCCAAGCCCAAAAGGCCAGGAGATATTTGTTACCCATGATTATATCATTTATTCACCTGACACAGTGTTTCTGGTCCTGTTTCTTTCACTCCCAGTATCTCTCTCTCTCTCTTTCTCTCTCTCTCTCTCTCTCTCTGTTTTCCTTGTTCATTTGCGAGGAAATGCTTCTTCATTTGTTTTGTGTGATTGAGGAGGGAGACGCGAGGCGAGTCGCTGCAGCCTTGGGTAGGAGAGAAGAATCCAGTCGCAGCTGGCGTGTCGCTCTCCCGTAATGAGCGAACGTGACAAGATGAAAGTGTGTAGCGTCCGCCATGTGCCGCAGCCCTGGGAGGCACTTTGGGGAAAGGACGATTTATAGGTATTCATGTGGCTCTGTAATTGTTGGTGGACACGAATAGATCTTTTCTTGTCATCTACAAGCTGAAATAATAGATAATTATACATCCGATACCATACAGAACTCATGCCCCCTGCCTCCCTTGTGTGAGTCATATGAGATGGTGATTCACAGGTTATTATCGGAGATAGCTGGCGTTCTTCTCAGTGAACCAGAAGTGGTCAGAGGCATTGCCAAACTGTCTGAGGATCCAGGAACTCAACCAGTTTCCATCCACTATGAACAGGTTTAATGGGGCAGAAACTCCCCTACAGCCGAGGGCAGAACAACTTCTATGAGCAAGCACAAGATATATATGTTATATGGCCAAGAAGAAGTCGTGCTCATCTACAGAGAAGGTGCATGAGTCAGTTTTGGTCAAGGGCAGAAAAACGTTGAACTTTTAATAATGATTTAGTCACCATCACGACTCTTTTTGCACTCATTTGTGTTGCACTTCTTAACAGAATAGTTTTGGGAAATCATCAGCTCTGCTTTCTTTCCAAGAGATAAATAAGAAGACTGACACCACTCTCCCGTGTGTTCATTAGGCAGAAGCTAATGGAGCTACGCTGGGGAGGCCTTTAGCCTGGCTTTGCATGAAGACTGGAAGCGGAAGGAAACGGCTGGCATTCGTCTCTCCAAAGACGAAGAAACGCGAGTTACCTACGACTCCTGAGGTCCAATTTCAGAGCTTAACATTCTGTGTGAACGTGTTAAAAGCCGACAGCTTGTTTAAAGCGTGATGTTCATGTTTCATCCTCGCCAATCTGTACATAAAGGTACAGAGACGGATGTTATGTGTGCGACCCAGAACCAAAATGAAGATGAGACGAACAGCCACCAAAACATATCTGCAAATTTTTGCATGTCCGTGTTTGACTGCATGATTTCGCTTGTTTTGTATTTTGGGTGAATGATAAACAAGAGGAAGAAGAATTGTGTGTGTGGGTTTTTATCTCTTGACTGTATAAAACCAATCCCACTCATCATTAAAAAGAAAACTTTGAAATGTGAATTCAAAGTGGACAAAAAAAAAAAATATATCTCTGGAACCAGCAGCTCACGTCCACGTAACAAACCAACTGTTCAAGAACTATTACCATCACGTAACTCCCAAAGAAACTTTGCAGAATTTTTGTTTGTGTACAGATTAAACAAGATACTGTCAAGTTGCTACTGGGGTTTTTCTTTACTTCTGCCCGAACTTGACAAGGGCCTTGGCGTTTAACAGGGTGTGAAGGACCAACTCGACACTGTACTGTCCTTTTAGGTGTTTATTTTCAC
>OMLP01015109.1:61170-80049 GCA_900302685.1 Spondyliosoma cantharus | reverse complement strand
TTCGATTCTTTTAAAGCTCTCTTAATTCAACAATGATTTTTTCGAAATCGACACCAAGACACACATTAGAGCGGGTGACATTCGCTACCAAGACCCTGAACTCAAGTGGCAGGAAAAGTTAATTGAATTTGTATTTCCAAAGAGATGTTGTGGGGGGGTTTCCTCTTGACTTCTATCCAGTCAGCTTTTTGGAATCACCATGTTGTAATTAGATAAATTGCATCCTATAGCTTGAAGGCACTGGCTTCGGAATTGAGTTATGATGGCTGATTCTTGGGAAGGTCCTCTCACAGATTTAATTTGAAAAGAAATGCAACATCATTAAAAGGACCTGTTGGAACGGCAGTATGGTCTACGCGGCCTCGCAGCCCCGCCACCTGCAGGGTCAGATGTAAGGGGGTTGCGGATCAGGTCGCAGGCGATGGCAGGGACTTATGATTGCTGGGAACTTGGATATGAAAACTGGCTGTGGGGACATGAGTGTCACCTCTCTGGCAGAGAAGGAGCTGGAGTTAGAGTAAACGATGGTAATGAGAACAAAATCTCTCGTCTTCTTTTTGCAATTTCTGATCCACTTCAGGGTAAGAAGGGGCAAAAGCAGGTGAGAGGATCCTCATGAACCCCGTCTGAGTGCCACTGTGTTTTCATGAGAGAATGAGAGGCTGCTCTCTGTGTGACTCTGTGTTGTGGAGAGGAAGGCTCCGACTTTGTATAAAACAGCAGTATGGAGCGCCCTAATGGAGTGTCTGTATAATGTAGTGCTGTCTTGGTTGACATGAGTCTCTAGTGTTGTGTGAAGGTCGAGTACAGTGCCAGTCGGCTGACAGACATTTTTACAAAAGGGAACTGGATCAGGGCTGCACTAAATGATTATTTTCACGATAAATCAATCTGTTGATTGTCAGCTTGATACATGTGAGGAACAGTTTGTTGTCTATAATACCAGTGGTGAAAAATAGCCACTCGAACTTCCCGAATCCCAAGTTGATAATCGCCACGGTGCAGATGCCACAATCCGGTGCAAACACTCATATGAAGGATAGGCCTGAGTGTCAAACTGTGGTGAGAGCATATTCTCTGTGACATAGAGGAAGAGAAACAATAAGAGGAAGGAAGAAGAAGAGGAAGAAGGGGAATGAGGAAGAAGAGGAAGACGAAAGAGAAGGAAGGAGGGAGGAGGAAGAATGAAGAAAAGGAAGAAGGAAGAGGAAGGAGGAGGAAGTGGAAGAAAAAAGACGAGGAAGGAGGAAGAAGAAAGAAGAGGAAGAAGAAGAAGAAGAAGAAACAATAAAAGACTAAGAAAAAAAATTAAAAGAAGAAACAATAAAAGAGGAAGATGAAGAAGAAGAAAGTGTCCGTGTGCTTCTCTCAATCCTGCTGTTGTTATTGGCATTTCAACTCAGCTTCCTGATTCAACCCAGCTAACTTTCTTTCAAGCCTCTGAGGCTGAACAAAGCTCAGTTAAAGGCATGTGGTGCAGAGACGAAGACCCTTTTTTATACTTGGCACGAGGATGTATGTCCCGCTGACTGGAGACAGTTTATTCAGCTGGGTGGGATCAGCGGACCGGAGTGAATGCGGGAAACAGTGGTGACCACAGTGGTAGTCACTGCAGATGAAAAAATTTGACACAGATGAGGTAACGTATTAAAGTTTCATGTTTTGTATCGTCGCGCTCGCTGACTTCCTCCCTCTATTATCTGAAACATCATTTTGTGTTTAATTGGAAGTTATAGTGTCAGCAGACCTTTAGTGAATTTCTCTGGTTTTCAACGTTGATGGAAACAAAAGGCAAAAGACAGTTACAGCGTTTCAGAGGTGTTTATACCTCTCTGTTGCTGTGTCTTCTAGCGTGTGTCTGTGTACTTAAGAAAAATGACTGTACTGCCTCAGACTCTCTGTAATCTTACTTCGAGGCTGGGTAAGCAAACCATCCTTCACAGAACTCTATTGGGATTCACTGTAAAGACTCACATCAACATTATCTTTCCTCCTGTTTGAAATAAAAGTCACACTCCGACACACAGACAGTTCGGTTTTTGAGTGATATGAGGGGGCCAAGTTGCTGACAAACTGACCCGTTTCTGTTTGCTCCAAAAGCAATTTGTCTTTAAACTGTGGCGTTTCTGTTAGTAGACTTTGATCTACAGCCAGAATCTCACAGCATGGATATTTAATGAAAATACCTCACCACAAATCAAGAGATGGACAGAGGTTTTCACCTTAAAATGCATCCTGGTTCGTGTGAGTTCACTTGTGAATTGCTTTTTTGCTCAAACCCTCCGAATCATGAATGAAAGTAAAGGAGTGCGATCACCCGTGCAACGATTCCTTCCTCCCAGGAGCCGATGGGATCTTATCTCTGGGAGCTTCCTGACTGTGGGGCTCAGATAGCAGCACTCCTGGAAGCGCCCTCAGATAACTTCTGCTACAGAGCATATAGCTCTCGCGAACTTGAAGCTGCATACGTTAGCACCACCAGCTGCGTGACTGCGAACATTAGTGATGGCTGAGGGTGGTAGATATGAGGGAGATGAAAGGCGAGAAGATGAGGGAGGAGGAAGGAGATGAAGATTAAGTTTGGAAACAATGCAGGTTCTATTTTTGGCGCGTGGTGGGGTATCTGGGCCAGTGAAGTTGCATTTTTGTCCTCACTTCCCCCTGCCAAGGTTTACGCTGGGCGGCATATGCCAGCTTTTTGCCGGTATCACGTGTAGTTGTCTGGCAGATGGAAATATCAATGGACAAAATGTCTGGTGGATAAAATGCCAGATAAAGTAATTAACTATTGTGCAAAGGTTTGGGTTGAGCCACTGATTCTTTCATTATGTGCAGCATTTATTTCTCTCACAGTACAAAGAATTATCTATGGACAGGAGATTCAAAAGCTCCAAACTCCAGCAAGAGCCCCGTTTACTCAACTCCGAAATCGTCGATCTCCTGGTCCTCAAGAAATGGAAGATACAACAACAACAGCCAAGACCACTAAAGATATTTCACACCGGAATGGCAGGAGAAGTTCAACTGGGTGACCAAGATGCATCGCTACAGACGTTCCTCTCTTGTGCTGTGCCAACGAGTCACAAATGAAAACCAGTAAACTCTCTGAGCATTCACAACATCTCCCAATAATTAGTTTATTCAAGTGTGAAACTGCAATTCGTTGTACATTTGTATTTCCCTTAATGATGGTCTAATTGTTCTGGATGTTAATGAAAGTAACTTCTTCAGATTGCTTTTGTCCAATCAACAGTCCAACACCAAAGACTCTACATTTACTGTCAGGAATCACAAAAGAAAAGCGTCAAATCCTCATATTTAGGAAGCTCAGAGCAGCAAGTGTTTGACATTTTTGCTTGAACAATGACTGAAACCAGTGATCAATTAACGAAAAAGTTAACTACACAAAAATAACTTTATTTTGACGGATTAAAAACATCTTTTACTTGTTTAATTGGCGCATGTGGGAAGATGTCGAGGTGTTCTAGTGGGTCAGTATCTTGAAAAATGCCTTTCCAAAAGCTACAGTATCAGATAAACAGACATACAAATCTAAATTTTCTCACCGCTCTATAATGAAAATACCATCGAGTTGTTTAAGAACATTCTAAATGTTTAATTGTCAGTTGCACTGATGTTGCAGTGAAAATTAATTTGCACCTCGAGATAATATCTAGCCAAATATAATGATTAGTTCCTTGAACCTGAGCCATTAACTATAATGAGCCCATTATATGTGCAGTGATCATGAAAGTCAGTCAGCACCTGTTCTGTTCTGTTTGCCTGACGCTGACCGACAATCCCGTTACACCATCATGGCGCATCAACTGCTACACAGGCTGCACTCCGAAGCTGCGTCGTCATTTCATGGTTAACAAACCCGACAGTGATTGGCAGGCCGCTCCAATTACAGCCGCCAACTGGCTGACACGCGCACCGGTCATCAAATTCCCATTTGGCCCTCCAGTTGTCAAATAGTCCCATTGATCCACGAGGATGCCTGTTGAAAGCTGATGAGGGACTGCTACTGTCCAGGTCAGGGGAGATGAGCCTGGATGGGATCAATTAATGATGCATTGTGGGAGATTGACGTGATTAGCTCTGGTGGTGAGGAAAGCCCTGTGGTTTTGTTATGCTATGCAGATTTGTGCGTGCGTTGGAGACAGAAAGAAGAGTCTTCTTATCATTTTATCATATTTAAATGAGATATTTAAAGCAGACGTATGCAATACATGTCCTGAAATCTAAAAGGACAAATAACAAGCATGTTTTGAGTTGTGAAATGATATAAGAATATATGAATAATATTAAAAAAAGGTATTATTAAAGAAAATCATCCTTTAGTTAAACTTCCTGTTATTTCCTCCAGATGACACATGGACTCACTGGGCAACACTGTCTTCTAAAAATATACTAGTTAATGGTTAAAGTTAATTTCGCCAAATATTTTTTCTAGGAGAAGTAATGGACGTCTGCCTCCAATCTTTGGTTCGAACACTTTGTTTAAGGTGAAAGAAAGATCATGTGTTTGATTAAGTATTGACCACGTCCTGTCCACATTCTTCTTTACTAAAACCATTTCTCAGAAGGGTAATGACGGACAAACCGTGAGGCCAAATAGGAAAAACTGTCATCTTCCTGTCTATGAAAGCCGGATTTTGCAACTTCACATGAAAGCTGTGGTAAGCACAGACAACAGACTATTTCCCATTTCCCATGTGAGCGTCTCGCAGCTGAGACAGGTGTTTATTCTGCAGGTGCCTCTTTATATCACAAGTAAAGTAGCTGTATCCAAAGCCTTGAGCTATTTATTAATTCATTCATTTATTTTTGGTTTCGCTACAAGTCTTCCACGAAACTGAAATCACTGAAACTGTTTAATATCAAATGCCTACGAATTAAATCGTGACACGCTTTCCTCACTGTGGATTTCCAGTCCTCTGGTGGATGAAATAGAAAGGAGAAAAAAAAACATCTAATAGTCTAATATCAATATTAAAATGTTTCCATGTCATTGATTTCTGATGAGCACCGCACCGCAGTAACATGGTTTGATGAGAATCAACTGTTTGTTTCATGCTAATGACTGATATGAGCAAAATCATTTCAGCTAATTATATTTATTCCCCATTAGCTGCAGCCCTGTCATCCCAACAATTAGTCAGATGCTGTGAAGTTATTGCCGTGAATCTGTCTGAGAGTGTGTCAGCTCATACACTCGTGTGTGTATATTGTGTGTTTTTTAATGAACTTTGGATTGCGTCCTTTCCAGGTCAGCAAAACCATGACGAAAACACAGCAACGTTGCCGCCTCGACCTCACAGCTTGATTAAATTCAAACGAGTAAACTGGTTTTTGATTTATTTCGTATAAACAAGATTTGGAAACCCGTCAAAACCGAGAAGTCGAAATATTGTTTTTAAATTAGGAAGCACAAATGAACAACTCCCTAATTTGGCACCAGTATGGATTTCCAGCTGCACATTTACACTATGATTGATATCGTTAAATAAACAGCAGTTCATTAGTGAAGTCTGAAGGCCATTTGCAACAAGTAATTAGCTGAGTGCTTATCAATAATTTCAAATAAGCACATACAAGGTATTTTACTGTTGAAGAGTGTAGTGATATTTGTCTTTCATAACCATACGTAAGCATCTAATCTCTTCATCTGTGCCTCACTTTTACAACCCAAACAGGTCAAAGGAGGTGATTAAGTATAGTGCTCATGGGATCAATAATAAAAGCGGCAAAAATACATAGATGAACGCTCAAAGAATTTAATTTAAAGATAAATACACGAGAGAGAGAGAGAGAGAGAGAGAGAGAGAGAGAGCAGAAAGCCTTTTGTGACGCTACTTATGGATTCGTATCGATTCTTTAAAGTCCAAAATGAATCAAACGTTGAGCTTTTAGTTTAGAAGTCGACCAACGCGCGAAAAAAAAAACCCTCACTTAGGTCAAAGTCGGCTTTACTGGGCTTCCACAAGACGAGATGAAGGCATCGATAACTCTCTCGCCGCTGTAAAGTACAGAGGAGAATTTATTCAGAGATGTTCACCAGCTGCAGGAGGGACGACTGAACCCTCTTGACCCGATCAGTGAAACAGTGCTTTGAGTTATGTGCAATCTCAGCTCTGTAATGGACGGTGTAACACAGGCGGACATGCTGCCAAGATAATCTTTTGTTGTGTTGTTGCTCGAATTTGCTGGATCACGCAGAACAAACTCAGATCCTCGTGTCTGCTGTTTATTCAGAATTATTCAGGAGAATTAGTCGTACTAGTACAGCATCCAGCGCTCATTTATTTTGGGCATTCGGGGGCTGCTGTCAGCGAGGAGTGATAGCAAACACTTGGAGAACAGCTCTCTAATGTTCACTTATTGCATACAAATACTTCTTTGGTCAACCAACATACACGTTTTTGTTTGTTACTTTAGTTAAAACGCATTTTTTCTCCAAGAACATTCCACCGTTTTCAGAAAGGTCTCCAATAAGGCGACTGTTTTCTACAATGCTGCTGTGAATCCCAGATGTCAATCAGAGACAACTGCAATTCTCCAAGTCTGATTTCTGAATCGCTACTTCAGATTTTGTCCAATTCCAGATTTTCTTTCCACCTAAAAAGTATGATTTACAGCATGCACACGTTCGTGACTTTGCTCTTTTAAGATTGAGTTGTATGCTCGTTCAACCGGACTTGGATTCAGGTACAGTCACAATTATCCATTTTTCATGCTGATTCAGCGTCAGCTGAATTGACCTTGTGGGTCCTATTCTCAGGTATATGGAATACTAATAAACCTACATGCCATTCATTGTGGCTCTTCTTTTGTCATGTAGCTTTTGGAGACATGAAAATGATATCAGACTGTACAGAGCAGATCGACATGGGAACGGCGTGGACCATCCAGAACATTTTGAAAATATAACACCATGTCCAGACTCGGGAGCTGCTGCAACACAAAGTCAGAAATAACAAAAGTTAAAACAGACAAAAAGGGGGGAAAAAATGAATTAGAGTTTAGCAGCACTACAGTCCATAAGGGCAACTGCAACACGTAATTTATTTCTCACAACAACCATTCGATGTAACTTGTTCTCCTCCAAAGTTAGACAGCAAAATGATAAATAAAACAAGACTTTAGCTGACTGCAACTGGTCATGGTGATTCTAACTGCTGTATCGCAGGCAACTGGACGTATTTCGGTTTCTTGAGGACGTCTCACGTCTTAGAACTGAAGAAGACTCTTGATGAGATGAAGAAAAGTTGACGTCATAAAGAAACTGAAACGCGTCCATGTGCCGTAAACAGCACCACCTATGTAGCTGAGCTAATGGGACATTCCCGGGCTCCTGCTAACTAGCCACATGCTGCCAGTTCTCTCCACCTAACAGTAAACCATCATCAAACTTGTTAGAGCTCATATACCGGACTGGACTGGCAAAAGCAGAAACCTGCCCAAGCCTAACAGAGACATACTGGTGGAATCAAGGCGCAAGTGCAAGCTAATATATGAAGGATGGAGCTTGACTCAGCCAGCACTTCAATCAGCACTTCACTTTGAAGAACCCTCTGTCATCTAATATTAGATGGATATGTTGTCTTTTCAAAAATATTTGCTTTTAGCATCTGTGGGCCAGTGAGAAAATGAAAACTTAAAACACGGCTCTTCAATGCTGATTGATGACCACAATAAATCAGCTCATTTGAAACAATCACCACGCTCCCACTTCTCGCCTCCAACATCTCGTTGGACAGACAAATTGTTTTGTTCACCACAGTCTCTACCAATTATGACAGACATTTATTTTATTTCAACTTTTTACTTTAACTCAACGGCGCCTGCTGAGAACATTTACACAACTTTGTCCACATTACACGGGAGATGAAGCGTTTTTTTTAACAGTTGTCTTTAAGATTTGAAAAGAGCCGTGCCTGGAGAACTTGGACTACCTTGGTTCAGAAAGCAGCCTTTTGCAAGACCCCCCAGTGGCTGAAAGATCAAGACATGAAAGCTGAGGAGATCTGTTTGAAAGCACACCGTTCCAGGACTTGCATGGGTTCGAATTTTAATTTGTACTTCAGCAAAATCCTCCTCATTTCATGGCTCTCGACAAATCTGTAAACCGTAAAAAAAATGATGAAAATGTCGGCGCTGTTTGTGACATTCATAGTGTGGCTGGGAAATGAAGCCTCCAGTAAAATCTCTTCTGTGGGCAAGCAAATGTATTTACATATTGATTATTATTTTGCCTGAAGGGCCTTTTTTTTTTTTCTTCCTTCTTTTTGAAATAGCCAAGCCAGAGGGATGGAGGCGTCGGGATCGGAGTGTTTCATTATGTATGCCTCAAATCTGGTATCAATGTCAGTTTAGATCTGGAGCAGTCAGATAAAGTCAGATTGTCCTGTTTTTGTGTTGATGCAAACAGTGACCTTTCCGCCATGTGGTTATTTTCTTGGAACCAGTTTTTTTTTTTCTTGCCCTCCTCCCTGTTTGGCAATTTCACAGCTCACTTTAAAATTGCTTGTCATAAATATGTGGGAGAGCTCGCTCGGTACATACTCCGAGAGGCAGTGTAATCGTGGTTTTTAAACGTGCGCCTCTCCCTTCACCTACTCACACGGCATCATAATGCAGAAGCGCTGTCGTGGCTGCGGGGGGTCCAGGCGCCATCATATCTTCTCTTTTTATGTGTTTTGTGCATGCCTGCTTCACCTCAGTACAACTTCTTCAACATTAACATGCAACTTCAAAATGTTACTAAAATGCTTTTAGGGCATAATACCAGTAATGCTGAGTGTTCAAGCTGCAGCTGACATTCTGCAGGACCGCCAGCTTTTATTAACACCTTTATGGCTGATTAGATCCATTAACCATCCAATCCAGAAACAGCTGTATGTTTTTTTCTTCTGATTTAAGGGACTGGGGCACAGTTTTATGAGCAGTGAATGTAGCAAGTTTCATCCAATTATGTGTTCGTTTTTTTGCTCGAAGAGGGAAACAAATTGCTGCTCTTGGTTTGGAGAGCTGGTCGGCAATAACTCACCCTCGAACATACTGCACCGCCCTTTTCAAGGTAGAGGAGTCTGGAATATGGACAGTGACATCCCGGCGACCCTTTGAAATTTGGCATGCCTCCGCGAAATATCATAAAATGCCTTGAGGCTTGCCACTCACTTCCACTACATCACTGAACTTTTCAAGCGACCGGTTCCCGACTGTCCTCACTGCGCAGCTTCGTACCTGGCGGCTGGTTCGGCGGTTATCAATCTAACTCGCCTTACCAAACACATTTTTCCAAAACTAGCCTCACAATCAGTGCATATTTTAAAGAAAAAGGGACGAATGCAGCACAGTAAAAAAGGAAGTCATGTACAAGTTATAGATCAGGTGCTCTGACAACATAGGGTCGAGCAAGAATGAAAATTATAAACAATGACTGTCCAGCTGACTTGTAGTGGAAGTCCTCCACAGGTAGGCAGTCTGACAAAGAATCCAAACCACTCTGAAACTAATAAAGAGTCATTTAATTGCAGGTGCATAAGCCATAAGTGTCATCAGGGCATTCAAAATCCAATGAAAGTAGGTGCTTTAGGGTCACATACTGTAACATTTTAATACTACCAATTTCATTTGTAATATAATCAATGTGTCATGCAACGTAATATTTAAGTGCATGTTTTAATATGAAGACAAACATGATTTCTGCATTAATTGCAAACACCTTGACTAAAAAGTACACGTCCAAAGCTGCCAATTAACGTCTGCCTTAAAATATTGATCATTTTAATTGGACCCACTTAGCAGATTTTACTCATTTAGAAAAACGATTAAGTTTGACCTTTCCTTTTTCTTCATTTTTTTGGTGGCATTTCACAGCAGTGGGACAGAAACATGTTTTGTTGCAAATATATGCAATTGCAAAGTCAAACTAAGCGCATTTCTTCTTAATTGTGGCTGTTAAAGTTCACAAAGTTCAGTGAAAATTGTGTATTTTTTGGAGTTTTAACAAAGTTACCATGGGAAGCCATTTCTTTTGACCACTGCTCGAAGAACACAAGAGTACATAAAAACATCACTTGTGATTATTGTGTGCATTGTCTTCTAACACCACACTGTTGATTTACATTAATATGTATGAAGGTATGGATGGGAATCAAGAACCGCAACTGTTCTCGAAGTGGAATCAGGAGCCTGTGACCGGCTCCAAATTGTCCGGTCAATCAGAATGGTACGCCTCCACGCTTATCACTTCTGTGTATTGATGACAGCATACATACGCATCGTAAAACGGTGACTGCTGGAAGCTTTCATCAAAAAAAGGCCATAGTTTAACAGCTAGCGGACAACAGCTGCAGTTGTAATGCAGTTATGTTTGTGAAATTATAGTTTCCAGTAATATGCTGAAACCTCTTTCGTCTTGCAAAATGGGCCTAAAATCATGGAATGCCAGGTATTTGAGTGTCGCTGCTAGAAATACAATCTGAAAGTTAAGAGTTGAACTTTTCAATTATAGCAGCAAAGGGTCACAAATGGTGATGAAACATCCATCTTTATTCTAAAGGTCACAACAGAGCGCCATTCTCTGCCGAATCCATTCATTTCCTTATCTGTGCATCAACCTATGAGGCCATTCTGTTGGCTTGAAGGCTGCATAGCATCTTGATGCGTGCATCCTTTAAGGTAGGCGATAACAGTAATTGAAACTGAACGCTGTTGCCCAGCAATCCCGCTACAATTGACTCGCTACACCTCACAGCGAACGCGGCTCATGCGACTCGCAGTCTTCGAATCCATCTCGTTTCAGTCAGTCACACGTCAAACCAGTGTGTAACGTCTGCACACAACCCTCTTCAAAGCTCTCTGTAGTGATGGAAGAGAGATACTCCTTTCATTCAAAGTTGTTACTGCATTAGTAGGAATATCAAAACAAAATTAGCTGAAACAATTATACAAATTTAGATAAATAATCATTCAAATGGTTATAAAAAATGCTTTCTAAAAGCTGGTGAAGGAGGCTCTCTTTTATTTGCGTCCAGGCTGCAGTCAAATCCTCGGTCTGTACTTAAAACTGATTAAAAGTTAGTGCTTGAAGAGAAAAAGGTCATTTGACTCAGGCAGCTTCTTTTGAAGAGTAGTCTATTTATTGACTCAGAGAGAGATGATGATGACAAAAACTGGTAATAAATCTTCAGAAAGTTTCTGAACAGGCTCCACTTGAGTGAATGTTATCCGTCATCAGTTATTAGTTAGTTATCCTAAGATCAAGCTGCATTATACAGTTAGGGTTTATACAACAAAGCTACGGGTGGAGGAACTCGTAACTTTTTGCTTTCACACTCATCGTATAGACATTTACAAGAATCACACGTTATGGCACGAGCCATGAATTGTACCCGCTTACGTCTCGTCGAGCTTTAGATCAACAACTGCGTATATTTCTCAGCGTCTCTGTTAAAGAGAGGATTAAACCATTTAAAGTGTTTTACCGTTATATTAAAATGGACAGAGCTAATGGTTGGTGTGAAGGCCACATTAGGACAGTTTATAGATAAGTTAACTCTGTAAATCAGTGCAATTAAAGTCAGCGTTAAAAACTCAAGACAGGCTTTCCAAGCACTAGTGCTATTCATTATTTCAGGTTTTATTAGAGTTTCTCTCAGTAAAGCGAGGAGAGCTTGACTTCTCCTGATAAAGGCCCTTGTGGTTGTAGATCTTATTAAATTGCACATTGTTAGTTTAACCCGCCGTTGCCGTGGGTTGCATTTTCTCACTTACTCGCCGTTGTGCCTCGAGTAACCGGCACAGTCCATGACATATACATATGCTTGATGGACTAACTGACAATTTGAAGACGTAAATGAAGCATTAAATCTGCAAATAATAGATGTCGGATTGTTCTCACACACTGATATTTTTGCTCCTGTGACCTTTGCTGGGCTCACTTAACGACTGATTTATAGCCAGATACATCTTCCTAGAAGTAATTCCTCGCGTTGAACTCTTGTCTCTCGGTTCACAGCTTCTTATGTTGGCTTTTGTAAATGTATAATGCATATTGTGTAGTAGTCCGTTGACTCAATGAGCTCCGCCACACCGCTTCAGCTTCTCGGCTCTGATTGAAGAGCACACTAGTCTCGCACAGCTGGTCTTATTTCCACACTTTGTTTTGTCGCTGTGCAAAGGCTAGACAAAGGAGCACACTGGACTGCATCTCCCAGACAGCAATGATGAAGTTACAGGTTGTTGCGAAGTTAGCTTTCATTTGTGAGAGCTGTCCAGCGCACCTTTGGCAGAGCTAACCTTAGCCTGTCTGCGATGGCTAGCTCGACTTTTAGCTCATCCTTCGTCGCCTCAAAGTGCTTTTCCACGTTTAGTCACCGAAGCTCTCGGTGTCATAATGTAGTCGGGCTCGTGGAACCAAACTAACTCTTTGGTTTTGTGCTCTCTACCACACTGATGGCCAGCTTATTTCTTTGGACCGGCCCCCCCGGCTAGCTGCGACGTGATGTTTAGCTGCGAACCATCTTCGAAGGTGGCAACAGGGTGGTGACAGGACGGCTGACGTCCCTAACGTAGACTCTACTCGGTGAAAGCGTGTCCAGGCGGTGATATCAAACACCGTCGTGGTGAAGATGTTCTTTCTACCCCGACATGGTAACGTCTAGCTCTGATTAATTAATCACAGCAGCGCACGCAAACAATGCGATTGATCAATCAGTCCCCCGCTGAGCTGAATTAGACCAAATCACGTCTCATGTCGTTATCAAAGTTACTGGCTGATGAAATGAAATGTAGAGCCACAGCATTAGCCGACTGGGTGACTGGATTTAAGTTGTGGCACCAAGATAATTTTTTGTGTACATGTGTACGAAATTTCATGCATGAAAGAGAAACTTGTCGATGATCTTTTAGGCCATTTTCCAACCCCCATGGGAAAAACCCATGACACGCGTGAATTTCCACAACCTGTGACGCGTTCAGACCCCCCAACAACGTGATTTAATTTGAGAGAAAGATAATAATTCCTTGCATTATTAGGGCCTTTGCACTGAGAGCAGAGTAGATGCTTTGCCTCCTCCTTCCCACCACCACCATCACGACAGGTACACAGCCGTTCTGTGGGAAACACTGCACACTATAATGTGATCTGTCCTCTGGGAGGACATCCTAACCTTTAGCGGAGGACGTCCCACAGTGCTGGAAAACTACGATTTTGCAAACGCGATAAAACACTGCGTGAGAAAATATCTTATTATCCCACACATTTATATTTGGGCATTAAAGGTGCATTTGGTCCTGTGTGCTGCGTGTACTGACCTTCAGCGTCCTTTAGCATTCACGCACACACAAACACGCTCAGTGTGTCGCTGAAGAGAAACGCTGATCTTCTGCATGAGCAGAGATGGTTATGCAACGGTCTCACCACAGCAGGTGCGACACACTGACAGTGGCGTGTTGTGAGAAGTGAGGAGGGAGAGGCGGACAGCCAGGGCTATTTTTAAAGCCACTATCAGAGGCATCAGTAAGGTCGGCTCGGATGCAGCATTATTCTGCGGGCCTGCAGACTTCTAGGAGGGCTCTTTAAGTTTTTATTGCATCGCTGTAGTTTTGGTGCCGAGCTTGGATGATAAAAAAAAAAGAGAGACGCATATAGATGAATATTTGAAAAGAAGGGTACTGTGATGAAGGGGCCAGATCCGTCCGGGATGAAGCACCCTAAGTGGTGCTCTGAAGAGAAGGACAAGATTACACCGACTATAATACGGTGCTGCAGACATTATTATTTTAGGATGCCACGTAACGAATACTCAGGGACCATTTGTTCTCGGCATCCCATCTCCCCAGCAGGATCGTTTGGTGTATTAAGACTATCAAGCATCTGTACATGCTGCATTTATCCATCTTCTATCGCCATAGGCAAACCAAATCAAGCATCTCACTGAGTTATGAGAATTCAACTTTCTTATTGTACAGCAGAGCAGCAGATTTACTCCCGTATCCGAGTTAGGAGCCAGCAGCGACTCCGAGCACCCAGCGTCGAATAACATGATCAGTTACTCAGTGGGTGTATCCGTGCACCATTGGCTCCTCTATCCGCAGCCCAGCTTTAGTTAATCTAACCTCGGCTACCTCATGCGCTACGAGCAGGCAACTGTGGCTAAGGACCCACTACTTTACACCCGGCACCGAATTCAATTAACTGCCCAACTGGAAAATGAGTGTTTGGGGAAATAAAGCACAGAACAAGGAGGCAAAGAAACAGTGGCATTACTGTAGATGATGTGGCTGTGCACATTTGTTATGATTTGCCGGAGCAAAGCAATCGGCGGGGTAAATGTTTTGCAACAGGAGGTGTTCGGGGCATGCAGTTTGTTGTAATGCGAAAAGCCACGGAACGACATAATAGAGTTCGCTGTGAGAAAGGAAAATACCTGCGTTATATGTTGCTGAACTCTAAACAAAACAACAGAATCAGAGATTAAAACAAAGCGATGGAAAAAATGTGTCGAGTCGGTGCCTCCAGGCAACAGTGTGTTCGGTTTAATAAGATTGTTGTATCTCATTAGGACGTTACGCATCCAGGAACATTGCCAAACAAGAAGAGGAACATTTTGAGTAACACAAATGAATCACCAGATTGGCTACAGAGAGCTACTTCCTAGATATGATGTTCTCTGGTGTCTGCAGGGTAGGCATGTAATACTATTATCTGTATCAGATTATTGAGGAAACATTTTTTTTTCTGATATACAAACATCTGATTTATATCAGACGTGAGCAAGGCCCAGACTGGAATTTTTTCAAATCGTTGATATGGTTAATCTGGCTAATCTGTGTTAAACTGCTTCTATCTGCCAATTACACTCCTAATATGAGTCTGTGTAACTGAAAGCAAATAATCCCGCAATAAAAAGATGAAAAGGCAGGTTTTAATGTTGGCAAAATACAAGTCAGAAGAGCTAATTGAGCCAGGTTGTACAGTTGCGATGATTTATGAATTGATGTGCGACTACGATGAAGACAACCATCAAGGCTCTCAGCAGGATTACACAAAGACTACTGAAAGGGTTTCCACGAAACTCGGACGGAGGATGAGTCTCTGCCCAGAACAGACCACATGAACGTTGGTGCAGGTCTCACAAAAGTGAAATTATCATTTTGTAATCTGCCAAATTGTTATTATTAAAACATCTGTGTCCCTACTGGCCCAGAATTTCACGATTGACACATTCCTACCACATTGGGTTATTTTCCTTAAAAGAGAGCCGACACTTGATTTTGGAGGTAAAGAAAACCCACGGATGCACTTTGCCTCTATGGATTTCACGCCTGGTTTAATGTGCTCTTTTGCATCAGACCACAGTACAATATTACCATGCTCTGCTGGTTGAGAAAAGTGCCTGTTGTCATCAGCTGTTGGCAGGGCAGGCGACTCTATTAGGTTAGGTGAGTTTAGTCTCTCAAACCTGGAGGTTGTTGAGAGAGGAGGCTCAGACAAATGTGAAGTAGTCATGTAATGTTATTCATTGGAACATATTGCATATTATAAAGATATGAAAGTTCTAGACGTCCCAAAATCCAGCCCAGAGGTTTCTCTCGACTGAATCTCGTGCAAGATGTTTAGCTTCACTATCAGATCGTGTGGTAAGAAGGAGAGCTGAGCACCCTAATTTTATCTCGCGCTGCATAACTAATCTTTTGAAAGCCGATTAAAAGTTATTTGGGATCAACCGGTAACTTTTTGCCAAATGTACGATGCCAGAATTCTTGTAACTTCGACGCTTCCTGTTTGTAACTCGTTTGCTTACAATTTGACAAATCTGCATATAAAATGGTTTTGCTGCATTATCTGTTTACATGTAGTACATCCGAATAAGGTGTTGGTATTTGTTTCAGAGCTGGAAGTAACAATTATTTTCATTATCAGTTATTATGATGCTTGTTTTCCAGCCTGTAAGATAAGTCTATGAAATGTCAGAAATTCATTATATTATAGAACCCCAGGGGACGCCATTAAATTGCTTGTTTTGTCCAAGCTACACTGGAAAATCTGAAGATCTTCAGTTTATAACATAAAACTAAGACAGGCTGTAAATGCCCACCATTGAAACACCAGAAGTCAGTATGTTTTTTGCCTAAAAATATCATATAAATAATAATTGATCATTTTTCAGGCAATCAGCCAATCGACTAATTGTTTCAGGTCTAACCTTCATCCCTGCTGCAGGGGCAGAGAGTCTACTCTCCTGATCCGCTTCTATAAGCTCATTCTCGCTTCAGACAGCTTAACACACAGAACAGCCTTAAAGCTATTAATTAAGGACACACCTTAGAGACAGTAAACAAGTTCTGTCCTGACACAGCAAGTGATGTACACTACCTCTGCAGCAGACAGTCGACCGCATCACTGGCTGCAGGTGCTTCCCTCTCTCCTCCTGTATCTTCCAGCAGGTTTTATCTTGTACAGAAGTGGTAATGAAACAGGAGTGAAGTCGTTTAGAGAATAGCTGTTGATAGCAACGCTGAAATCTGAGACTGCGACACGATTCCTCCGAGGGTTGTCTGACAGTCGGCACAAGCTGGGGACAAACGGTTGTAAAGGATGCTCGTGAGCAGAAATGCACTCAGAAATCGAAACTCTCTCTCTCTCTCCTTTTCCGTCTCCTTCCCGGTCTTAAATGTGTTTTCCTCTTGTAAACCTAAGAGTTTGGAAGGCCAACCAACTGTGGGCTTTTCATTGTATCCTCACGGGACGATAATGCCTCTATTTCGTCTGAACACTTCAGAAAATCTGAAAATCTCCCTTCCCCTCTCCTTTCTCAGTCTGTTTCCCTCCCTTCTTTCTTTCTTATCTGTCTTATTGCCCTCATGGTTGACCAAAAGAAAATCTCCTACTGCCAGAGGAGCCATCCTAGCTTGTCCCAAAGCAATTACAAGCCTGGCTTTTTCCTTACCCTCAGCTAAACATATTGCCGACTGATATTGCATGACTTCCTTCTCCTACCTCTTCTAACCGAAGATAACAGTGAAAAGTACACTCATACTGCGGTGAAATTGTCTGGGGAACTTCTCAAAGACTTTGCTTCTGAAGTTACCGGTAAGCCTTTGGAAACTTCCCTTTGATTGCGCTTTGAAATTAAGAGCCCTAACTGGCAGACTGTGTGGACAATAAGAAGGGAATCAGACCGTGCAAGTAATATGAAAAGTTAATAGCATTGCAGCAGTGACTGTAACACCTTTCAAATATATACTTTAAAGGTGCTGTTCACTTCCCATGTTGTTCTCATGGATGAATGAGCAAGTGAGTCACTGCGCGGAAATCTTAACACATCATAACATTGACGTGACACTTCCAAAGTCTGAATTCATGCTCCCATAATCCCCATAATCACCCTCCCATCAGCATAAACAGAGATCTAAGTCCTCTCTTTAATATTTGTCGTTTCATTGTCATCTCTACAAAAATCTTATAGCAGAATCGTCACCTGGCACCCAGGTAATCCAGAAAATGGAGGAGAAAGCTTGCTGTGGCCGTGTTTATCTATCCTGAGCTTTAGTGGAGGGAAACCTTCATAACAGAAAAGACCGTTTGTGGGTTAGGATGAGTGTGATCTTATCACCTGACGCGTTGTAAGCGGTTGTGCACTGTTGTGCACTGTTGTGAGCTCTGTTACCATAGCATTAGCAGCTGTTAATCCAAACCACAGTGCAGTGAATTTTTCAGATTTATTACCGATACTAGTAAGGAACCTGATAACGTCAATAAGGGAAAGGGAGTTGTCTACCTCACTGAGAAGTTGGAGGTGTGCAACCTTCATTTAACAGCTCCTTCTTGTTCAGTCTTCCCACTACTAAACTCCTTTCTGACATAACGCACTGTCAACAAATGCTGAAAAAAGGCAGGCGTTTTGTTTTGTAGACGCACTTTTGATGAAAGATATCGGTAAGTGCTAAACTCAGTGAATACATTGCATTTCCTGTAGAAATTGTAATCAACAGCAAATGAACACAGCAGACAACAGATGGTGAGCGTGTCGTAAAAACCTGCTGTACCAGGTAACACCTGTGTTGTCACATGTTTGACACCGCAGCAACCTTAATCCTGACAGGTAACACTGTGACATAACTTCACAACACTCCCTTCTGCATACCAGACACCAACCGTGCAGCTCTGTCCACAGTGAACCTGTCATATTTGATGGGAGCGTTTACAGAACAGTTATGTAATGGAGACAGCAATGTTACATATTTGACGTGTGACGGTTTGCTTCGCTGTGAAAAGAGATGTGGAATGTGGTACAGCGTTGGCACAAAGAAACAAAAACAGACTCTCCTGCTGTTCATTGCAAACGCCGTATCAAATTCCCTTGAAGGTCAGCTGACGCCGCCTTTTTTCAACATTTTCTCTGTAACTAAACAAGCACACTGTTTTTCTTGCCACTAGGTGCTGACTTATTGTTCAGGAAGGCAGTTTTCCCCTGGGGGTGGGGTGGAGGACTGGGTCAGCCGCCGTGCCAAGCCTGAGAGTATGAAAATGGAGGTGACAGGATGTTGATGAGGAGGCCCGAAGCGTTACCTCGAACCGCCATGCCCTGGAGTGCTCCACTCTGCCAGCCGGTAATGAACCTGTGAAGCGCCTCTCAGCTCACCTGTCACCCAGTCACCGAGTCATTCTTTACCAGCCGCATTTTCACCCCAGAGACACACAGGAACACGCGACGCATCCGAAGTGTTCAGTATTCGGTATTAACCATCTGATGTTTGTTTGCAGACAAACAACAGCACATTTTTTACGCCACCCGAGCCAGTCGGAGTGTTTGAATCACATTAATCTAAAAAAAAAAAAAAAAAAAAAAAAAAAGAATAGGA
>OMLP01015109.1:21242-49193 GCA_900302685.1 Spondyliosoma cantharus | reverse complement strand
GGTGGTGCTGACCGTGGACACCGTCAGCCTGGAGATGATGCGAGAGCCAAGGCCGTGACATGACTGAGCTGTTGTTTTGTTATCCCTGAAAATAATGTGTTTGACGTTGTCATATTTGAATACTGAAAACACAGCGAGATTGATTTATGCTTTACGTTGTGGCCGAGATCCACCGAGGAATCATTTCAACCGGTAAAAAAAAAATATGGGGATTTCTCTATTTGAATAATGAACTCACAAATTAATCTTGCGAAAATTGTTTTTTTATTTAACCGGCCACACAGCCACCAATTATTGTCCATCATTTGCCTTGGAATACCTCTTTGAAACATATCAAGTTAGTGATTTGAGCTGTCTGGAGCTCTCTGATTGCCAACACTTAATGAAACACTTCAAAATAATGGCACCTCCTTCAATGAAGCAAGTTGGAAAAAAAAAAAAAAACCCACCAAGAGTGAACCAGCAGTAAATGAACTTTTAAAACGAACAGTAATTAGTTCTGCTGAACTAGAGTCCCTGTAGCCTTGACGGGGCCAGCCGCACACATCGATCCTGTCAGAAGATGTGGCGAGAGCTCCCACAGGCAGCGCGGCTCAGAGCGCTGCTGTTCTTGTCATTGCCATCATATCACAAGTGTCCCCTCAGTCCCTGTCCAATTAGAAGCCACCGCGGGCCCAAACCTCAAACGGCATTGTTGCGGAACCTGCGGCCGGAGGAGGTGGAGGAGGAGAAAAACACTGTAGCAGGGCGCATTTCGTTCACTCGCTCGCTTTGAACTGCAATTTTATAAAGCAGAGTTTAGTCGGGGTCTTCTCTTTAAGGGAGCACTCAGACTCCAAGCAGCAAGGAGGAGGATTCCGCTGGAAGATCTAATCCCTCTTTAATAAACACAAACATGAAGAGTACCTTAAACCTAAAACGGAAGAGGTTCGGGCGGCGGAGGGAGCTGCGGCAGCAAACGGCGCTGACATAAATGGATGGGCAGAGCAGTCCGTAAGAAGTGTCAAATTATAGAGGCCGCCGTGTACAACTGCACCAATATGATTGGATGTTGTTAATCAGCTTGTAGCCAAGCAGCCGATGAATGAGCGAGTGATTACTAAGAAACCTTAATTAAGGTTTAGCGCGTAGGTCACAGTGCTCAATTCAGTAATCACATCAGCTCACTTTATGGCTGCAATTAATCAAATAACTGCAGATTTTTTTTACAGTGACTCGTTTGGTCTGGGAGGAATTGATTATTTTTTTTTTTTTTGCAAAAGGGAAATCCTCTGAATTGTTCCATCCATCCATCCATCAATCCATCCGTCAATCCATCCATCCATCGATCCACTTCCACCTACCCAGGTCACAGTGGCAGAATGCTAAGCATGGTGGTCCAAACGTCCCTTTACCCAGCAACATTTTCAAGCCTCTTCTGGGGGATAACAAATACTTTCTCAGCATGATAAGTGATTCGATCCTAGTCTTCTACCAGTTTGACCTCCTGGGATAACCTCCAAGGAGAAGGCTCTCAGGTGGCACCCTGATCAGATGCCTGAACCATCACAACTGGCTCCATTCACTGCAATAGCTCTACCTCAACCTCCTTCCGGGTGGCAAAGCTCCTTCGCCTCTCTCTAAGACTGAGCCCAGCCACCCTATGGAGGAAAGTGACATCGCTGCCTGTATCTGCAATCTCATTCCTTCGGTCACTACCTCAAGCTTGTGCCCATAGGTGAAGATATGAACACAGATCAACTGGTAAATCCAGAGGTTTGCCTGCCAGCTGAGCTCTCTCTTCTCCACAACAGTCGTAGCAATCTTCCTGTTCATCTCACGCTCTTGAACAAGACCTAGAAATTTGAGCTGCTTCACTCGGGGGTCAGTAACTCACCCAGCCAGAGGAAGGAATCCATTGTTTTCCTGCAGAGAACAATGGCCTCAGATTTATAGATGCTGATTTTAATCTCAGCAGCCTCACACTCTAAAATGCATAAATATTAATGACTGGAAAAACTCAAGGAGAGCCCTTTAAACCCCAGTTATACATTTATTGGAAACTGTACCTCCATATTTGCTGAATTGTATGCCTGCCTGTAATTTGCACCTACACACGCAGACAAAGTGAGCCGCTGTGCACTAAAACTGATCCTTCAAAAAGAGGGTTATGCCGCCAGTGAAGTGAAACTCCTTTCCAGGTTCCTCCCTAAGAAATGACTATCATGCATCGGTTCCTTTTCTCGGAAAGGATTTGAAAACTGCGAGATGGCATCAACATTTTTAAAAACAACACAACTAAACACTGACTCCAGGGGGGGAAAGAAATCAGTCAGACATAGCAGTAGGGATTCGGAAATAATCAGACGTTGCATACATTCTGTGCACAAATGTGGAAGTGTCGACAGAAGCCAGATCTAGCTGGGCCAACTCTCTCTCTCCTGACATGACCTTTTATGTTAAGTCTCAGTCATTCACATTCCAGCGCTAAATGTCACCAAATGTCAAATCAAGGCCTCGCTACTCCAGCTCGTCAGGTCACGGGCAGAGATGTGAAATACGATTATAAAAAAAAAGGTCCTTCTGCAATCTGCCTCTCAGCTGTCGACAACATTAGGAGCAAAACTGTCACGTCGCTTGAACCTAAAAGCGCAGCTTAGCCAGTCAGGGTCCCTGCGATGCTGAGAGCTGTGGGGAGATGTTTAAGAAATCAATAGCAAGCTAATTTCATGCAGGGCACAGAGCATGGAGCCAAAGCCTGGTGATTATGTTTGAGAACACCGAGGTAAATAAGAGTGTTTACCCGTGTATTTATACATCTCAAAAAACCCAAATTCCTGGCTCGGAACACAGTGGCATTATACACTCTAATTGAAAGACTTGACAAATAGGCTGTCCGCACTCACAAGCTTAGCATTGATTCAGAGGGAACGAGAACAGGACTGAAGCTTTACTGCAAAAAAACAAAACAAAAAAAACAGCGTATTATAGAGACCATTGTTAAGAAAAAAGTCTTAAGTTCGGTGGGAGAATCTCGCAGCCGATTCACATTCGAGTCAGGTTCGCCGCTCAGTCTCTCGATGAGACCTTGGCTTCAGAGTCTCAGATGTTTTCACACTCCAAGACCGGCCAAGAATCTCAAGTGGTCATGAAACACATTTTGATTGACAGTGTTTTGTCACTCCATCACTTTGCATTTAAAACCTCAAAACAAGGAGGAGAAACATGTCGGGGTGGCTGAAAAGCGAACCGGTGTTGAAATGTAGGACGAGAGCATTTAGAGACTACAGATAGTAACTTAGGCTGTAACAAAGGTAGAAGGCTGTTTCTTCCATGTCCACAACTTCTTGACTGAGATATACTTTTCAATGTCATCAAACTTCTTCATATATATAATTTATCACAATGAATCATATCCATGCTAGCCGATTTCCTCTGTTAGTTGAAGCAGTTGATCAATCAAGCATAATGGCTGCGTTTCGTGTCCGAGAAGCAAAAAAAAAAGGGGGGGGGGGTCAACATAACAGATAAACAAAGATAACAAAATCCTTCTAAATTCTAAATGCGTTTACCCAGGGAAGTCATCAGGCGCGCTCTCCCCACAGCAATAACAGATGTGCGAGAATCAAGTTTAATGTGAGAGTTTTTCAAAGAAACTAACACAGCTCCACAGAGACCAAATATGTGGTGTCTGAACTGCCAGAACATAGATTTCCACGTCCTTCATCCATCAAGGAAGGAGAAGTTTCGTACTTGAAAAACGCCTCCCCTGCTGAAAATAGCTCAGGAGTTCTTCAGCGTTGCAGGGAGCCTTGCTGACGGTCCCGCTCGTTATCGTAAACCCGAGAGAAGCACATTTCATGTCAATGTGTCAAGTGTTGTGGTTATTTTGTCCACACTGTGTGTCCACAACAATGTCCCCTCTACAGCTCACTGATAAACACTTACAGTACGTCTGAGGGTGTTCTCACACCTGCGGTTCAGTTCATTCGGTCAAGACCAAGGGAAATCATTTTGTTGCGTTGACTCAACCAAGAGGAATAAACATGAAATCATACAGACTGACAGGTGACTCCTTGAATCGACAGGTTTCGGTATTGGTATGCTTCTGACGAGTACTTATGTCCTCTGGTATCACAAAGAGCTCACAAGGAAAGAAATATCTATTAAAATAATTTTTTTGGACTGCGAATTGACCGCATGTTATGAATATTGATGAGAATGAGTCTGTTGCAGAATTATGATTCAGGGCTTATTGTTGGCACTTAAACGACACAGCACAGAAGTTTTTTTAACAGCTTCTGACTTACCGATCAGGGAAAAACACCCACACCGATGTGCATGTGTGTTAGCATGACATTTTTTAGCATGAATACACAGCTCATAGGCTTCAGATCATTTGTGATTTGTGATTGTAAATCGGCAGATGGATTTATAAGTAATTCAGCTGTTGAAATGGTGCTCATATTAACATATTTATTATCAAAAATCCCCTGTGGTCGGTCCACTTGCTTTCACATCACAAACACACAAGAGTCCCTTCGGAAGCAGACCAAGACCCTCAAGTGCCCTCGGTACAGTTGTTTTGGTTCGCACAAAGGTTCGACTGACCGCCCAAACAAACCACTCTGCCCGGGAAAACCCACCAGGGTCCGTTTTAATCGAACCAAGTGGTCAGGTATGAAGGCACCCTAAAAGTTTGCATTGCAGAATTGTATTTCGATTGTTTGGATGAGCATCAAATGTTTAAAATCTCACAGCTATTGAGGTGATCGCTATTGGTTCACATGATGAATCCATTTGTTGGAGAAGACTTTATGATTTTTTTTTGATATGCACACTGTTCACAAAGATCAGGAACACACTTCCATGCTCAAATATTCATTAACAATCTGATAATTGGATGAGTTGTTTGAGTTTTCCAGAGTTTAAAGCACCAGTCTCACAGTGTTTCCTCTGCAAATGTCAACAGTATGTGAACGACTGAACATTCTTATGTTATCGGCGAACATCTCAGTTGAGAGCCTTCTACTTCCCAGCCTCCACTCTTCCATGAAAACTTTCAACGAGAAGAACAGATTTTGGAAATATGGCCGCAGGGATTTGCTCCCGTTCAGCCACGAGAGCATTAGTGAGGTCGAGAACTGATGTTGGGCAACGAAGCCTGGCTTGACAGTCAGTGTTCCAGCTCATCCCAAAGGTGTTAGATGGAGTCGAGGTCAGGGCTCTGCGCAGGTCAGTCGAGTTTTTCCACAGAATCAAGCAAGGTAATGAAAATCATTTCTTTTTTGCTTGGCACATTCTCACTTTCTTCAACATTGCAAGAATTTGTTGACCTTTGTCGTTAACATCTCGGGAAGAAAGCATATTTAGGTGGCTGGTATCTATAAGTGAGTACAATTTGATGTGGATCTTAGATCTGGTGAGCTTAAATATGGTTAAGAATGAGCAGAGTGATACAGGGATCAAGTTTAATATTGGATAAGGCTTGATTGAATGAAAGGTGACTGTCGAGCATGACCTAGGTCACAGTTAACCTATTTTTTTTTAGCTAACTGGCAAAAAAACGTGACATTTTGTTAAGAAATTCATACAAAGCAGCCGAAAGTTAACAGTTTTAACCCTATATTATACTAACAGGTCCCTGCAGCGAACAAATTGATTTTATTCATTTATTTATTTTAATTTGGGTGGCATCTCCACATTGATTTAACTTTAGTTTGCATGGATAAATGGGGCTTTTTACTAAGCAGAGATGAATTCTTAATGGAATTCTGCTTAAATTAATCCTTGGTGCAACATGTTAAAAGGAAAAAGCAAACAAATGCAAAGTCACAGATTAAAAAGAAGTCATGAATCTACTTATATGAAAGCTGCAGTTATTTCACTGTTTTAGCAGCCCTCAGGTATTCAGGAGGCTTGTGTCACAGAGGGAGAGCGTAGAAGCTAAAAGCTGCTCCACTCTGGTTTTGATTCTGCAGCCTCACATTATTATCGTCTAAAATATAGGGATGTACATAGAAGTTTAAACCTAGCCTAGTTGACGAAATTAAAGAAAACATTCAGAAAACTGACAGAATTGAGCACAATTTAAACTACAAGGTCCCAAACATTGTCAAAAATATAATAAATTAGGCTTAACACACTAGTATTTCTGGGGTTCAATAGTTAGGGGAGCAACATTTAATTGACCAGTTGACTAATCTTGCATATCCCTGATAAATATAACTGTATGCTGTAGCATTAAAATTAGATAAAATAATAAAAAGCAGCCCCTGACATGCAACCTATCGTGTAACAGCTTCACAAATGCACTTCAACATATAAGTCTAAAATATGTTTACCTTTATTCACAGCTGTAAATGTTTGTTCTTACTATGTTTTGCTGTTGGAAGACAATGAAAGCCCCCCCCTCAACTTTTGGTCTTCACGTGACCTCTAATGGCTGTGTGTGTGTACCGTATGTGCAGAAATGTCAACCAGGAGGCTGTATGAAAATCACATCCGACTGTAATTACGGAAAATGGCAGCATATTCATTCTGAAGTGAGGCGTCATTACAGGCTTGAGTCTGTGAGACAGAGCGAGACATGAGAAAATGAGCAGGAGAGGGATAGACGGGAGAGCGAGGAGAGAGATGGAGGTAAATGTGCATCCATTATGTGAAGAGCGTGGCGCTTTTAGCCGCTGTGGTTTAGGTGCGGGCCATTATGTTTCCAGCCACTTGGAAAATACGGAACTAAATACTGGACGAGTGAGCCATTAGATGCTGCAGTGCTCAACAGCAGGGAAAAAAAACATCCAGAGACACAGAGAAATGTTATATTCCCAGAGCTGGAGATGTCAGGCCACCTCAAAGTGATGAGAGCCTTGTAGGTTTGGTGATGAAAAGAGCTGCCTCTGATTCAACACCTTCGTCTGTCTTGAGGGGGGAAAGTGAGGCTGATGTTCCCTGAATTCAGAGCCAAAGCCTCGGGATTTTCAGTTCAGTCAAGTTTGAATATGAACCTGTCTTCTGGGTCGACCAAAAACCAGAGCTGTTAATAAAATCAACCATTCTCAAGCCCCTCCCCTTAGTTACTGTTGCTACTTGGCCGAGCTTTCTGCACAAGATTTTTTTGTAATTTTTCAAACAGTAAGTGGATGTTGCTGACTGTAGCTACCCTTAGCTAGTTAGCTTAGTTAGCCATGCAGCTAACGGTTCGGACTGGGAGCATGGGGGGGGGGGGCCAAGGGACTGTCAGTGTTTACACCAATAGCATAGGAGCTTTGGACCGGGAAGGGCTGCAGCTATCTACTTAGCATGCTTACGTAAGTAGATATCTCTACAACGTGATGCATGGACATCATAATGTTAAAAACAGCTGTTTATTCACATTCTGTTTTTTGTTTTATTTCTTGTGTGTTCAGCTAAAATTCTTACATATAGTCCCTTAAGCGATGCCTGAAGTGTCTGTCAGCTGTAGCTAACTAGCTAATAAGACTAAAGTTAGCACCATGTTTGAAAAAAGTGCTTGCGGGTGACTTTTTGATACTTCCAGCTGAGTCTTTTTTTTTTTTTTTAAACAAGAAGTCAGTAAAAGGGGTCTTGATATTCTTCTTCTTATTCCTTCCAGGTCTTTACAGTCACAGACAGATAGATAGACAGATAGACAGACAGATAGATAGATAGACAGATAGATAGATAGATAGATAGATAGATAGACGTCCCTATCCATCACAGTTATCATTATCTCAAAGGTCATTTGCCACCTGTCAAAGTGAAATTACTTTCATATTATCAGCACTTTCTCTATTTGGAAAATTCCTCATAATGTATTAATGACCATTTTTGAAGTCCCTCATTATTTTCATAAAACCAAATTAGATTTTATAACTCGCCATTAACACAAGTGAATGAATTATACTTGCGAGAACTGCCACTTCAAAGAAATTTGTCAGGTAAGGGGAAAGCACCAGCAAAAAAAAAAAAAACCTTCCCAAAGTTTGAGATCAAATATGCACAAAAAGCTTGCATATACTCAGCTCCCCGGTGGATCTATTTGAATCACAAATAACATCATAAATTCGCAGAGCACCGGGAAGCCGGGTATACACAATGAACCATTGACTGGGAGCTAAAATCCCTGAGACAACATTTGCATCTCAATAAAAAGCCCTTACATCGCAGGTTAGGGCCTCTGTCTATCTCAGCATGCAAAACATCAAATGATAACAAATTGTGGACAAATAATTTGTTGACTAGGGCAGCAATTACAGAGACATATACCCATCAATGCACCGCAGAAGGCTGCATATGTGCATGATGATGGTGATTTTCTAGAGCCTCAGTTTGGACAGAGGGGGTGTTTGTGCCTGATTTACATGAGAACAAAACTAAGAATTGTAAAACAGAAAGAATGAAAGTAATAATGTTGGCTCAGGATGCTGTGATTGCTTTCAGCACATTCATTAAATTGTTACGAAAATTGGGAGAGGCACAGATATTAGCAGGAGGTGTTCTTGTCTCCCTTCTGATGTTCTAAAAAATTAATTTCACAACAAATATATTGCTAATACAAAGAGCTTCAAAGTGCAAGTGAAATAGTTTTTAATATAACTTTGCGATTAACTTTTTTTTGACTCTGTCTCATCTTTCTTTATGGATTGTGTAATAAAATGTTTTATCCTAATTAGTTTTTCTTTACTCCTGTTTCACTGGCGACAGCTGTGGCTGGAGGCTTTGTGTTTTTAGGGTTGTCTGTATGTCTGTCCCATTCTCGTGAACGCAGTAACTATCCTATCCTACCCTGGAGGAATTTCTTTGAATTTGGCCCATACATCCACTTAAAGCCAAGGATGAACAGGTTAGCATACGGTGGTCAAAGATCAAAGGTCAAGGTCACTGTGACCTCACGAAACACGTGCGCTCAACCAAGCTCAGGGTCAGGATCGTTTAAGAACGTCTCAAGGAAGCATCCATGATTTATTAGAAATGTGCTGCTTCTTTGCAGCAACATCTGGATGTGAAGCACTGAGTCTCTAAATGCAGACAGCATATGTCACATTATTCACGGGTGTCGTACATCAATAAAGCGATAACATCCATTTCATGATATAAACTTAATACCTCTTATTAAATTCTTTCACAGTCTTCACTGCATATATGATATGATATTATACAAGCATTGTTGTAAACTGCACCGTGACTGATTGGCAGAGAAATACAACCGCAAGACTGTTTGTCATTATACAACACAAGGGTGTATAAGGAAATTAAAGTGTTTAACTCATGCTTCACAAACACAGAACATATACAGGACATTTAGGCTATAAACATAACACATATGTGCATCAACACATATACAGGAAATAATTCTGTAGTGCAGTTTTTAAATTTTGGTCGGGGTGAATGTAAACAGCAGCAAACAAGATATTATGGTCGGCGTCATTGAATTTAAAGTTTGGCGTCAGGTAAACACTGTCTGTCAGCCAAGCATCAATGATGTATACACAGAGTCCACCTCTACTCCGTCGGCTATACAGACCTCGGTCGGGCTGTCGAGAGCAACGACTCAATCCAGGACCGCCATTAGCCAGGAGCTGCTATGAGTCCAAGATGCATCAGCACAACTCCCGTCCCGACTCTCTTCCTCATCTCCTCGGGGCGGCGGTGGGTGGTAGACGGATGCCACGGGGAGCCATCGTCTCAAAGTCCACAACTTGTAATACAAAACCTTTTTTTTCTCTCCAATGAAATTCCCTCAAAAAATGTAGTGAAATTATGAAGGCGCTACCGGCGGCTACATCTGCATGAGCCACTGTTGCCATGACAGGAATATGTTAATCTTCCCTCTATTTATTTTCCTTTTGTAACTCTTGTCTAGATGTTTGAATCATGGCGGTTGTGTGTATCCATGCAGAAAGACCAGAATCTGTTCCACCAGAAGCCAATGGGGATCCAACAAACAGTGATCGTGTCCTCTGATACTAACAGAATAAAACAACAGAAAAGTCATTCACAATGTCTCAAACGAGGTCCAGCAAGTCAGACACAATTGATCACGAAAGTACCTGTGCCGGGTTGTATCATAATTTTGCCCATAGCAACAACATTTTCTCACAGGAATGAGCGAAGGAGTGTGCCAACGATAAAATATTAATATGTGTGGAGAGGTACAGCTTCCATCTCTCTCAAAGGGAACTCTGAGCACATGCTGCAGGGGCTTCATTTCAACGCCTGCCACCTCCATTGATTTAAGGCCCAGCGTCAGCAGAAGCCTCATTTAGGAAAGTCATCTGTCTCGCCTGCCTGGGCCCTCTAAAAGGTTATTTAGCTGCCCGATGCTTAGTAGCAATAGATAGAGGCTACACGAGAACACCGCCGTTATGTGTTTGTGTTGGCTATTGATTGCCGCGGCTTGTTTGTGCAGAGCCGTTTTGCCTGTGCGTCCACCTCCGGTGTCAGGAGGGGAGCGGGACACAAGCTGTGACAGCAAGGCCTGATTGGATGATCAGCATTAAATGGCAAACACGGCGATGATGGCGCCTATTTGCAAGGGGTTAGAGCCGTGATGAGGGCCAGAGCGAAAACAGCACAGCGTTCTGGTGCGAGCTCGTTACCGCCGTAATCTACAGCTGAGCTTTTACAATTACTTAAAATGCGAGAAAGGCGTCGTTGGCGGCAGAGAGGACCGTGTTAAATTATGCAGGAGGTAATTCAGAAATTCCGGCGCCACAACAGGAAGACATTAGTGTCATAAAGCGAAAAGGAAGGAATCCATTCCGCTCGTCATTAATAAAGAAATGTATGCCGGCTGTCATAATACACTGAGTGCTAATGGATTAAGTTTTTAAAGTCTGTAGAAAGTGTCATTTCTCAAAAGGCTGAGGAGGATGTTCGCAGCTCCATTCAGGAAATGACTGCTTCGTGTTTTACTGTTACCTTTGCAGGCAAACAGCTTGCACAGGAAACAAACGCAATATCTGTTTCGGTCAGATTATGTTTGTGCATGAAACTGCGCTTCTAGTTCACAATACAATTACTTGTCTCGGATGTTACTGCAAAGCTGACCAATAACTCACCTCAGGTTTCCATCCATCCATTTGTATTTGTTTGGCACCAATTCACAACTAAAGTCAACTCATGAGCGGGTCCGGCCCATACAGCTTGATTAAGACCACACTCCTTGATTGATACGTTCAGTGTATTATGTCAGCTTCAGAACATTTTGCGTGTTTTGACTCTTACAGGACTAGTTGAATATTTTTTATTTCGGGAAATGTGCTCGTGTGCTATTTTCCCCCGAAGAGCGAGATGAGAGGACTGATAACACTTTCATGTCTGTGCGTTAAGTATGGAGATGGAATTCAAGAGTCAAGCGTTCAGTCGAGATTAGCATCGAGGGGAAATGGTGAGATTGGCACAAAAGCAGTGTGAGTAACACCTCTTGGCCTCACTAATTAACATGCTGTATCTCATTTGTTTAACCTGCGCATAAACAGGCAAAAACAACAATTTTGTGGCTTCAGGGAGCTGTTTCTTGATAAACATCCACCCGGTGCGTGTGTGCAGTATCTCTGACTGCAGCGTCGGTTGCCACATACAGTCAGTGAGCACAGATTTTGGTTTTGGACTCTTTACAGGCGCAGTGAAGCCAAACCTGGCATAAAACCTCAATGTTTTGACAAGTCTTTGGGATGCTGTCACCGTGCCCAGCTGTTGTTCTCCACCTAACGCCGCACAAAAACAGAAATTGTTGTTTTTATATCTCTGCTTGTGTGGAGATTATGCAGAAAAAAATTGGTTAATTAGCGAAGGAATATTTCTTCCCCGACACACAGACATGAGACTGGTATTCACCTTCTCATCTAACACGAAGCAAATAAGCAAAACCCCAACAGTTCGACTATTCTTCTTTAATGGAACTTTGTTCTTCTTCTGCAACCGCTCGATATGCAATACATCTTCACGTTAACATTTGTACGTGTCACCGGCTGCGTACCATAAGGACATTTCTACAAAACATGTCATAGCATGTTCGCATTACATGTTCCTGACCTGTCATATCGGCAGATGAAGGGGATGGTGATGCAGTGACGGGCGAGAAGTCTGCCAAAGGAGCAACCACAGTTCTTGACTGCGTCTGAATACTTATGTGTAACCAATGGAAATTATTGACGTGTGAGCACAGCGTTTCAACAGTTGCAAGCACGACA
Organism: Spondyliosoma cantharus; assembly: GCA_900302685.1. Taxonomy (NCBI): domain Eukaryota; kingdom Metazoa; phylum Chordata; class Actinopteri; order Spariformes; family Sparidae; genus Spondyliosoma; species Spondyliosoma cantharus. Next base: position 37,017 of record OMLP01015109.1, on the reverse strand, counting down.
ACAGACGATGAGCGGTCAGGACATCTTCATCCTTTTTTTCGTGGTGAGGAAACCGGTTGTTTTTAATGAGACCTCGGGACATTTACAGCTGCGTTGTTTAGCAACCAAAAACAGATATTTTAAGCCAGAGCATGATGGTTTGCAAACCTTTACCAAGTGGGTTCTGCGCCTAAATATAACCAGATAATAAGCACAACGCCGTCACGACATAAAATAGAAAATGTAATCTAAAGAAACAGAGAGTTGAGTTTCAGCATATCCGTTGTCTGCAGAAACGGACATTGCCATCATTTATTCTGGCTGTTGAGTTGGTAAATTCATGTTGATGAACTCTTATGATTGCACATTTGTCTGTTAGTGTGATAAAAATAATCTGGGCTCAGGTGTCATGTAAATAAAGTCAGCTTTTAACCTTAGTTTCCTCGGAATTGTCAGGCAGCACTCGTCACGTTTCAAGTAATTAAAGCTTTGCAACACAGCTGCCAGAAGGAACCACTTGTGTCTCGAAAGAATAGCCTTTAAAAGCGCCTCTTTAAATGTTATTGTCACAATGGTTTAAAGTGGAAGGTTTGGATTGATTTAAAAGTTGTGTGGATTCTTAATACCAAATCGATTCTTGGCTTTTCCGTCTCAAACAGGTGATTCGCAAACATGGAAACCGAATCAGAGTGTATCATGAATACAGGATGTTTCAGCTGTGTTGCATCAGGTGAAACCACACTTACATTATTAAACTCAGTAGTTACCTCTTATGATCTGCTCTGTTTTTAGTCTTTGATAGACGTATGTTACAATTTCGAGCTGATGCCTTCAAATTGCTCATTTTGTCTGACCACCTGTCAAAAACAGTGATAATGAATGGAACAAACAATGCAAGCAGTGTCGATTGTGCCCCTGCACCAGCGACAGCCGTGGCCGGAGGCATTATGTTGTCATGTTGTCCACCCGTCTGTCCCATCCTCGTGAACGTGATATCTCAGGAACGCCTGGAGGGAATTTCATTACATCTGGCACAAGCGTCCACTTGGACTCCCCGATGACCTGATCGGAATTTGATGGACGCGGTTTGGGCCGTAAGTCAAGACCTCATATGCTAATTCTGACAAAATTTTCATACAAATGTCTACGAGAAGAAAATGATGAAGTGGTGACATTTTCTATCCAAAAGGTCAAAAGTCCACTTCACTGTGACATCATGATGTTCTGCAGAATCACTTTTCTATCCATTATTCACGGCCATAACTCAGGAACAGAAGGGGAGATTGCGACCATATTTCATATTGAATTGGCGACGCTAATCTTGGGTGCCCACCTTGAAACTGCAGTGATGGCAGAGATCATCTTTGCTGCCGTGTCGAAAATACATCAACCACGAGCTCTTTGGGTTTCGCTGATATCGAGCTTTAGGTGATTGTGGTCGCACCATATGAGAAAGATCTCTAACAGCCCTCTGTAAAAAAAAAAAAAAAATTCTCTAAATGAAGCCAGCATGTCACTTAATGGAAAATGTTCACTGGAATTCATATTTTGACAAGAACCGAGTCCGGTCAGATATGAAAAGGTGCAAGTTGACTGGTGTGCAGGCAGATACAGCCGTGAGCCAGGCAGAAATAAACTAAATAATGTAAATTGTTGTCAGTTTATATTCTAGCCAATATCAGTTAATTGACTTATCTCATTAGCACCTCTCCGCTTGGCGTGGTATTTTTTTTTTTACCAGTGGCAGGAACCGATCATTAGCGTGCGACTGAGACGCAGCTGCACTCCCAGAATCCTTCACTCGTCACCTCTCTGCAGAACACCTGAACTGCGAGCTTATTTGCCTCATAACACAGTTGTTAGTCATTAGAATCGGTTGGACTTCAAGTCTGTCGTTGGACAGAAGGAGATATTTGCGGCAGACGAGCTGCACCTGAAGCGCACCTGTTATTTTAACTGCCGCGGAGAATTGCGAAGTAAAATGCTGAGCCCCCCGTGGAGCCGGCGAGGTTTGTAGTTCAAGCTGCTTGTTGTAATGACCCTCTTTGCTTTGCCCCATCAGCTATAGAATCTAATCAAAGACTAATCCATCCCCCAACATCCTGAAGGAGCAGGTGTACGTTCATCTGTTAGTGAAATTAAGCCTCTTGTTAAGGCTCTGCTGTATTTATCTTTTAATTAAATCCTGATAGATAGACCTCTACATGAATATCACACGTACAGTGCATGTGTGCCTCAGTTGCCAAACCTGCGTGTCCTTGTTTAGCGAGGATAAGAGGTGTCCTATTATTGTGCGATTCCTACAAAGCATGGATTTAACAGGCTTTTCTGATTTGAGGGGCTCCGCGCCTGCATGGACACAGAATGCGCTTGCACATGCTCGCCGTTTCGACAAAGACTTTTCCTTTGTGTCTCATTTTGGCAAACGCGTCCAGTCGGTCTTGCATATACACAATGCCAATATCCTGATGAATACTGTATATCTCAGTAGACGGGGAAACGGTGCGGATCTTTCGATCGGCTAATCACTTACTTTGCCAATTACGATACGGCTAATGCGATTAGATACGAGAACGGACACGCGGCAAACACAGCGGTGAAGCTATTAGTTGATTTAGGGGGAAGCAATATGGGTAATATCCCCTCGTAACGGTAAAGTTTGTAGAGTTTGTTAAAGTTTATAGAGAGAATAACTGGATGACTGGCATTTTTGCTAATCGAGTAATTTAGATACCTGGGAAATCAGAGTGATGCAGCAGTTCAAAAAACTTACAAACATTCTTGCTTGACCGATATATATTGTGTCAAAACTATTTAGTGGTCAAGACGCCCTAAACCGAGACCAAGTCAAGACCAGAGTGTGTTGAGAACGAGCACGATACACAAAAAAATGTGGAACATGCAAATCCAGAGGCACTCCTCATATTTATCTAATCGACATTCACATAAAAGATCCACATTTGCATAAAACATCGCTTCCTTTAGTGCCATGCATATATGTGTGTATGTAGTGTGCCATTAGAAGTGTCTCGATAAAATAATAAAAAAAGTACTCAAGGCATTATGCGTGTGAAATTTTTACTTTGCAGAGTTGCACCCGGCTGAGCGCATGAACAGCGACAGAAGTCGTTGCGTAACGGATGAAAAAAGAGAGCTGGAGAGAGAAGTTAAAACCCTTCGCTGCTTTCCCTCCCCGCTGCACGGGCCAATCACAGCGGCAGTGAAGTGGATGTGAATGTTGGGATGGTTGGTGTTGGTTGCAGAAGTGGTCGGACACAGCCCCGTCCCTAATCCCACATCAGCAAGGTGAAAGTAGGAGGGGGCTTCCAAAGCTATCTGACAAGCACTTCTGAGGGAGGATAGCTGGCAGCTCAAGCATCACAGGAGTCGACAGGTTAGGTTCGGGGCTAGGATTGGGTTACGGTTTGATGCTAGGGGAAAATCGGATAGATGGTGAAAGACTTTGACGGGTGAACGCCCTCATTTTCTATGTCGGTACTCATGGTGCAAGTGTTGAGTAAAAGGAGCTGGAACACAAGGTAGACTAACAATTATTATTATTGTTTATAAATCTTTCAAATGTTTCCTCTTTTAGTTCATTACATGTTCGGCCTGTGAAACGTGAAAGAAAATGCCCAAGATGAAGTCCTCAACTGTCTTTTTCTGTCCACAACTGAAAGTTTACGGGTCAGAGAGGAGTAAAGAAACATAAACGATCACATTTAGGTAGCTGGAATCAGAATGATTAATTGTCACAATAGCTGATGGGAATTTTTACGAGAGAATTATTTTCCTGTTTTTTTAATTTAAGGAGATGTGACAATCACACATATGATAAAAAAATATGATCGCATCCAAACGAAGAAGGGCAGTATCCTACAGCAATGTGGTTCAGGTTTGTGTGCAGCCCATAAATATTGTGTACAGGTATACATTACTTTAGCCACGTTACCGATACAAACGTTCATGGTTCCCCAGATGAAAACGGTCAGCGTTTTCTCCTCTGCTGTGAAATATCTCAACATCCATTTGATGGATTGGCACAAACTATATGTACACGTTCATGGTTCCCAGATGATGAATCCTAATGACTTTGATCTTGTTATTATCCGAGGTTGTGGCTCTGAGTGAAATGTTTCAACAACCATCAGATGGGTCGACATGAAATTCGGTTAAGATATTCACGTCCCCCTCAGGTTAAATTGCAACGACTTTCGTGTTCCCCCGAATATTCATAATTTGAAGCCATCAGATATAGATTAAAAAAAAGAGATGAATAAAAATCAGCCCTACCTGTGCATTGCATTTGGCAGTAATTAGTATTTGTTAGCATGCTTATGGACTAAAGTCAGACCGTGATAATGGCAACGGTTAGGTTAGGTACTTTATTATCCCTGCAGGGAAACTCTTTTTTTCAGTGAAATGTGTTAATTTAGCGTGACAGTACGAAACAGGATAAAAGACATGACTCTTGTTTGATCCTTTCTGTGCATGAATTACTAGTTTGTATTCTGATTTGTAGTTTAAATTAAATTAGGTAAGAGAAGTGGTGCCTTTTTTTTTTATTTATTCTAGAACTCTTGCCTTTCTCACAGAATACATTTTGACACGTTGCAGTGAGAATCAGAGCCGTAAATAATAAAATGGCTCCTGGTGCTGTGCATGCTGGCTCGCCGCCACGCTTGCTCGGACACTTGAACAGAACAAAGCCACTGTTGATGTTATTGCTAGCACCTGTGCTTTTCCCCACTCTGTCAAGTCAAAACGTCCGCTGTGAAACCCTGGTGGTCCAACCAAAGTCGATTTTTTAAAATGTCAGAGCAAAAAAGCACTCCAAGCGTTTCAGCCTTATTTCTCCAGCTCTGTGTTGTACAAAACAACTAAATCATGCTTCAAAACCCAATAAAAGAAAAACAAAAGTTGCTTTTATATTTACATCCAGCTCTGTCCCACGGGGAAGCCAGCGCTGCAGATAGAAGGCTGACTTTGTGTTCTGGAGGCGGATGTGGTTTGTGGTCGACAAGCCATAGCCTGCGACCTCCACCGATGGATTACGGGATAATAAGTTTAGCGTGGAGTAAACTGGCAGTTATAGGACGAGAGGAAAGGGGGGTGGTGACGGATCTGGGTTTTGATTGGCGGATGGATGGAGGAGACGTCTCGTTATGTTTGTCGTATTTTTTTCAGTCTGCAGCACCTTGACCAAACGGATCACAGCGATAAAACACTGCGGACAAGCAGAGTTTATTGAATCCATTTCACAAAGAGTGAGAAACTGACAACCGTGTAAGTCTTGCTGTGGCTCATTAGTTCATGTGGGACCAGTGTTTTCCAAATCTATGAATCTTTCATACTTTCAGCACTTGCTCGATGTTAAAATAGTGTAAGTTGAACGACTGTAATTAAAGCTGTGTAATAAAGTACTTACAGAGCCTGAAGTTTCTAACTAAAGTCCCTAAACTTTGTAGAGGATCGGTACCAACACTGTAACAATATTATATGGCAGAAAAATATACAGCGGATCTGGAAATAGTTCACAATTAAAGTACCGAGGGAATAAATGAATTGGGCATGAAATTGATACTGCAGCATATCAGAAGGATTGCTTTCAACTTGGAAGAGAGCCTTGGGACGGACGCCCCTTTCAGATAGACGCAAAGATATGAGGCGGCGGCTTTTTTTTTTTTTTTATGCTGCTACAGACAGGAAGTGGGAAACAAGTGAAAGAGGGAAAAACAAGAAACAAGAAAGCGAATCAGTGAGGGAGGAAATTAATCTACTGTGCGCGAGAAAAGAGAGAGAAGGGGCGCCGATGCTTTGCTCATTAAAAACGCGGATGCATCTCTGTATTAGACGCGGCTGCCTCAAATCATTTGTTGGACATCTTCTTTCCGTTGCTCACTCTCTCTGATGATGAATGTTCAGCTCTGACCGGACGCAGTTTTTTTTGGCTCTCATGTATTCCCTTATGTTTAAGCTGCAAAGCTAAGCATCTGTTTTTTTTTATTTGTTTTTGTTTTTCAAAATGTAAATAACCAAGATATCTTTGAAAATCCCAGAATGTTGTTTAAACACCACTTGCTGTTCTTAAAAGTATTTTCTGAAAGATACCTCAAAGACTTGTCTAACTACAGTCCTGATTAAAACAGTGGGACGCTTTGTAAATCATGAATAAAACAACATATTCTTCGGCAATCCTTTTTGAAACACACTCAGTTGAAAACAGTGCAGAGGCGACGTTACCTCATCAGCTTCTTTCATTTTTGTAAATATCGTCTTATTCTGAATGTTATGCCAGCGACATATTTCAAACTGGAGGTACCGTGCTAGGTAAACGTTAGCCTCGGGGCTACGATGTTTACAACTGCTTGTCAGCACCATCGGCTGCCTCTCTCGTTGGTCTCGTTGCGGTCCAGCTCAGAAAGCATCCGCGCACTCATCCAGATTTAAAACCGTGAATATGAAACATGTTTGGTATTATCGGGGAGTCAGCGATGAGTCAGTGAGCAGTTGAGAAGCCTGGATCTGTAAACCCCTCACATTACCAGATAATCTGTGCCAACGCACAATTTTGAACTGGCGCTGCTCCAGTTTGGAATAAAGAAGTAAGTCTGCAACACAAGAAAAAAGATTACATTCTCTGGGATGCAAATTGGGTTTTCCCAATCGAAGTAGAAACGACTTTCCTTCCTCGTTTTGTACAACATGAGAAAAAAAAAAGTGTTTATTCGAGTTCAAGTGTTTATCAACAAATCCTGAGAATTTGGCGGCAGGAAACCATCAGAAGTGAGGACATGGGAGGGAGAACGGGCCAAGAACCAGAACATTTGTGAATCAGTAGAGGGAGCCGTTAATATCTGTAGCAAACTGAATTGAACCCATTTAATAGTGGTAGAGATATTTCATTGATGTCAACATGTTGGCACTAGAATTGGGGGATCAGCAGCATCAGTAGGATTAATGTTCTGGGGACCGTGCCTGTTAAGAATCTGTTTTACGGCGCGCCGGCAGCTTGGATATTTTTTAATCCAGATGTTTGAAGGTTTTGGAAATACCTCCACAACAGTTAGCGTTCCGTCAAATGACCTTCTGGGTCTTTCAAGGATTGCCAGGCTTTTATGCTTCGGAAAAAAGCGGATGCTGAGCTCTGTGACTGGAATGTAATGACAACACACGAGAGGCACAATTTGGGTCAAGCTTTGACCATCTGCTGCTACGACTCAGCGGCACTCCCTCCTGCAGCAGCAGCAGCAGCTTACATGCAGATGTGAGCGAGTGTGTGTGCGGACACTTGAGGCCCTCCCTCGCACAACTTAAATGAAATCATCGATGCTGGACACCAGGGCTTCGTGTCTTTGCACCGGCCGTCGTCGCGTCGGCGGGCGTGAGCTCCCGTCAACAGATGGCTCACGCAGAGGTTCAGACGGATCCATTTGTTCCCCTAAACAAAGCTGTCGCCATCAACCCGCCGGACCGCTGACACCAGAACCCTATTAGTGTAGTTTAGTGGTCTGGGCGGGAGACTGAACGTGAACTGACGCAGCAAAATGAGCGAAAGGAACATCCATCTGTTCGTTTCCCCCATCGCGCTGCAGCGAGCGCATCCATCTACCCCTTTCATCCATCTACCCTGCTCTCCATTATTTATGAGACATTAGCTCTGTATGTAATTAATTGGTGCTGTTAATAGCGAATGCATCAAGTTAATGATTTTTAATTAAGGAGATGTTTTGGTGTTGTTGATTATGCCTACAGGGCACATATCTGCTGTGGTTTATGTAAACTGTCAAGCCCTCCTTTGTCTCCGTTTAATGAGCTAAGTCATGGTTCAGGCTGCCGTCACTGAAGGTGATGCAGCACGTGGCGCTCTATGTGCGCCTCGAATGCAGAATGTCGTTCTGTAAACATCTCAGCGGCCCTGTGCCGTCCGGTCGCCGAGACGCATCTCGATACGTTTCGGCCCCACGCTCGGCAGGAACCGTCTGACCTTTTCGGGCCATTGACAACCCAAATAAAGTCCTGCACGTATGTCCACACTGATGACTGTATTTCTTTCTCTTGCATCACGAGGGATAAACTCTCATCCTTTTTGTCACAGATCAAAGGTTTCTGTCAGATGCAATCACATCAAGGAGACGATCTTTTTAGCCTCGCAGATCACATAGCGCAAGGCGGTATGAGACGAGAGTGGACCCCGAATCCCGGGCACCAGCGAAGTATCAATTAGGCTGCTTTTTCAGCGAGTTTAACGATTCCACATATGCAGGTCTGTTTTAGCTTAGAGTGGAGCTCTGTCCTGTTTTCTTAGGGCTCAACAGAGAAGCTGGATCATAGAATAAAGCTGTGGGCTTTTCATCTATGTCTCTGTGCAGTAGCTCTGCGCCTGTTTGCCTTCCCCCCCCCCCTCTTCCAGTGCAGCAGCAGCAGCAGCAGTAGCAGCAGCCTATATGAGGACAGTTGGTGCATATCAATCAGGACGCAGGGCGCTTTCTGATGAGGACCACGTCCAACTCTATCTCACGCTGTCGTCGATACGTGCAGATGCATCGCGGGGGCCAAGAGGGAGACACGTCGTAGGCTGGTGGGGCCTGTTTTTTTTAAAAAAAAAAAAGCAGTGAAGAGCAGGAAGAATACTGTAATTTTGAGATGATAACAGCGCTGTCAGCATGTGTGGGAGTAACTATTAGGGTTAGCTGGTGCAGAAGGCACCGTCTTGTTGGTAAATGGTGGTTCCGCGCGGCGGCGTGGTTGCGGCTGGGAACAGTCAGTCAGCAGTTTCCAGAGCGCTCTGTGGTGTTGGTCTGTGGAAGTGGATGCCTCGACTCCCACCACACCCTCATGACTGCGTCTGCGAGGACTGTTTGTCTTTTTAAGCATTTGAGGAACATCAATGTTTCATTCAATGAGAGACTTTTTTTTTTTTTTTTTACTCTTACCAAGCGAGAGCACATCTCGCATTTCTGTCCGATTTCTTGAATTATGCACCCAAGCGTCTATAATAAGAGCTTACTCCGGTCCTGGGAGGCGACTCGGGCCACAGACCTTAAGTGGAGGGGCAGACGTCATACATGCGGTCCAGTATGTGACTCAGCCATGTTGCCAGCATGGTGGCGACTGTTTATGCCCAAAGTGGCGGCCGCAGTGGGGAACCTTTCCGTCGCTTTTGTGTCTACGTGCGTCATTCCCGGGCCCTGCATCATTTATGCTGCACCTCAAATGAGAGCCTTCTCGGGCTAAATAAAGGCTACTGAGTCTTATGTAACCAAGTCCGAGTGTGCAATAACAGTATGCTGAGTGGAAGGAAGAGACACAACTTGTTCATATTGTTCTGGAAATATCTCAAGGGGCGTCACTCTGACAGGCGCCGTGGCTTCACTCTCATGGATGAGATGTGCTTGTACATCCTAACCAGAACTATATATAAAAGTTCAAAAAGTGAAGAAGACATTTGGAGGTAAACTGGTCGTTTTGATGGTCGCTTAACAAAACCCAGAGTAACCCGAAAACCCTGATTAACGACGGAGCACAGCACGACGCTGAATGCTACTCTGTTCTGCTCCCTCTTTGTTAGTTAGCGCGCGTGTCAGTGTTGGTGCTGAGAAGCTAATGCGAATTGAGCGGCTAATGGGTCTTTGAACAACAAACGTAGCCGCAGGATGCTGTTTTAATGTGCTAATTCTGTGAGCGGGATAAATGAGGGGTAGCGGCCGGCAGGAAAACCTGACCAGATCACACAGACAGCGATTACACCACTTAGCGGGACGAAAGGCCACGGAGCAGAAGCTGAGGGGAAACGTGGCTGTGATGTGCACGACGTTACGGATGTGACGGGACAGACAAACATATTTTTATTATTATACTTCAGCAGGAATATTTTCAGTGGTTTATTTCATGCTGTTCTTTGACAGTAAAGCTGCTTACATGAAAGCTTTTTTTTTAAAATAAAGCCTGATCAAACGACATGTGTGTCATGTGAAGGGGGTTGTCCCTCTGCTGATCCCCTCGGCTTTTCAAGCCGTTTTCTGCAGCTTCACTGTTCTGGTTCGGTCTCATCACCCTAATTAATGTTGTTTCCATCAGTAGCTGTGAACTTCCTGCCCAGGAAATAGATCAAAAAGTTAGCAACTAGATTGTTGAACATACTGGAGCATTAAGCTTCTTCTTATTTTCTTTAGGAGTTGGTTAGACCACAAATAAAGCTTAAAGGAGAGTGAATATTGGGCTTTGAGGTGTACGGGCTTGCATAACACCAGAGTAACTGACAACTTGCTGATCTTTGCTCGCCGTAGATAGCTACTATTAGGTAATTATCGCAGGACTTGACCTGAGGGTGACAGAACTGGGACTGAACAGAGCCTCCAAGACTGCCAGAGGTCAGTTTGCCAACAGGGGATATAGTACAGACAGACAGACAGTACAGTTATACAACGATTCTGACCAAGACTGTGACTTCAGGATGGCAAGACAAGTCAGCCGGAGACAGGAGAGGCATGCAGCGGGAGGGAAGCGGTAAAAACGTGCATGTACAGCTGGAAGGTTTTCACACCTTACTCTGTGACTGAAGGATTCGGTTTGATCAAACCAGAGTCGATTGTGGAAAGACAAACCCTCGACTGTTTGGTGAGTTTTCTTTTGTTTGTGTCGAGTTTGTGTGAAGTGCATTGTATGTCTTGGCTCAGGAAAAAAAGGATACACTTGAATGCATGGAGGTGTATGGTTGTGTTTTTTTCAGTTTAGGAAGGAAAATAGAAGTAAGAGTATTTAGTTTCTTTATATGTTATGAGTTTATTTTGTTCATTTGGCGTACACCTCCCAGCTGAAACTACTCGGAAACTAAAACTACAAACTAAAATTCTAGCCATGTCTTTACTTTATTGCTCCTGTGACATTGGCTGGATGGCGAGGAACACGACTACAAATGTACAATGCTCTGCGTCTGATAAGTGTGTTATTGTTCGCTGCAACAAAAACACTGTTATAATTCTCAAAACTGTGTTTATCGTTTGTTTTGCTGCCCCCAAAGTGCACAAATTCAAGGAACGCTGCTTTAAAGGCTTACAACTGAAAATGTCATCCAATAAAGTCATCACAGATTCCCTAGCCCGCGTCCCTGCACCATACGAAACTGTCATGTCCAATAAGACAAAAAAAGCGACCTGCAGCGAAAGAAAAACGTACAGCCACTTCTTCCATGTGATTTAAAATTTTTGTTACGGGCCAATCCTTTCACCTTCTGAGCTCTCCCTCCCTCAACCGTTCAACGAGACAGAAACCATTGAAACACGAACAAACTGTGACTTTAAACTGTCACTTATTCCACTGTCTCATGGCTGACGCGCTTTGTCTTCAGGCTTTGTTTCATCTTTTCCTCACACGCTGCTCTTCATTTTTCCCCTTACACTCGGAGTATTTTTCTACATAACCTCACATGCACTTAGATGCGATGCAATTATTGCCTGTCCCGCTGTAATAACAGTGGTTAAGACGGTAAAACAAGCCCTCTACCCGCCGCCCGCCTTTCAGTCACAGGATCAAAGATAGCTCGAGAGGATGTGGATGGGAGCGGCGCTGACACTGACAGCACCACAAACATGAATACTGTCACCGCCTGGCACTGCCTCACAAGGAGGATCCGGCTCTGAGAAACTTCAGGAGGTCTCGGAAAAGTCTGTGCACGCAAAAAAAAAAAAAAACTACTTGATGACCTCTCAACTCTTGGAATAGGCTGCTGTCACCTGGCTGGTAATTACCTGCCAATCAGGGCAGTAGATGGACCTGCAAAGAAAAAAAAAGGGGGTGGCAGTCAAAGATCGGGACGGAGGGAGAAAAAAAAAATGTATTAGGAAGAGATCGAGGGTGAGGTACAGTGAAAAGAGCTGAGACAGAGAGGCTCATAATGAGGCCTGTGAAACAGACACAGCTGTCAGAGCGGCGGAGGGAGACGGAGACATTCGGGCTGGAAACACACACCCTTGTTCCTCATCTCTGGATGCCAATTTTGGGGCTTTTATCTGGGGACGCCATTGTGCTCCATTTTAGGTCTCTGATATTGCACGCCTGCTATTGTACAAGACAAACTGCAAGGGATACAGCGGCGCTCGCTGCTGTCGAGCAGATGATTAGAAAGGAGCAGACGGGAGGAAGGGAGTACAGAAACAAGGGACCAAAAACTCGGCTACATCTTGACATAATGTTTATCAACTGTATGAAGACTATTTTGGGAAATATTACAGGATGTTATAAATGGTCACCCATGGTTAATTGATTGCATGATGTTTTGTCTATGCCGTGTTGTCAGTTGCACTCCTTTTGACGGCCCGCTGATGTGAAGCAGGAACACATTCGCTTCCCCCTGTTGGATTCATTATTTAGGCCCGAGCATCAATATTGTATTGCTCGTAGTTCCTGGAGTGTTGCTCCCGCCTGCGCATCAACTTTGACTTTCCCAGCACTGTCACAGAGTTCGCGTCGGCTTGTCTAGAAAACGGAGGGTCTCGGCAGCGCGTTTCAGATCGGAGTTCTTATGGAGGCATGCTGTGAATTTTAACGTCAATACTTTGTCGAACGCAAGAATGTGAGAGGACTTTTAACCAAGAAATACAAACAGAGCCTTCGTGCATGAGATGCTGATTGTTGGACCGGGAATGCACTTAGACAAGTCGAACAAACAGGTAGCCTGGGAACGAGACGAATCTGTGAGCTCATGTTTCACTCGCTTTGGCAGACGCGTCTGGTCCCTCTCCCATCCAGACAGATTTCCAGCCGATCTGCGCCGTATCAGGCAAATCACGGTCATTTATCTAAAATGAGGCGGGTTTGATACGATGACTGACAGAGAAGCATTACTGGTCCAGATTTGGAAAGTCACATGTCACACGTTTGGCTGCTTTGATTGATTGTCGGTCTGTTCGGTAGCGTCCAGTCTCCAGGTCGGTCCGGCAGCACAGCAGGCTCAAGAAACTCAAGATTCTGTTACTAAATTGCGTTTTTCTCGCCTCGAATGTTTTCAGAAACACATTCTGGGCTGCTGTTTTGCTGAGATTGTTTGTGAGCAGGCCGCCGTGTATTCCTCACCCCGAGGTGTACGTGCAAGTTCGGATGTTCTGACTGGACGTAGGTAATGTTTCGTTGATTGGTTGTAGGTCCATCCAGTTGCATCCAGAGGCATTTTGGTTTGTGCCCATTAAAAACACCCCTTGGAAATCCAAAAGAGGGACCGGACTGATAGGCCTTTGTGAGTTAGTCCTGTCTGTTGTGATGACGATGTACTCTTTGACACGGCTTTCTTGTCTTGGAATCGGGAGTCTTGCAGCCATCGTGCCTCGCAGACTACATGACTGATCAGCGGCAGGGGGGCTACAAACCACGAGATCACACATGGGAGACATGACGCGGGAACGAGGCGGTCCAAATTTGCAGCAAACAAGACGAGGAGGGAAAAGAAAAGAATGAGTGAGCGGGTGCGCAGGCAGCAGGGGTTATTTTTACGCTGAAAAAGTGAAATTGCCAGCTCGTACTGAGGCTCACACAGGACAAAGCAGTTACAAATGCTGAAAAGCTTGAGTGTATGTTTTTTTCTGATAGAAACTATAAGCTATTATTGTCCTCGCTGCATACAGATGCATGCGAGATGAGACCGGGTTCAGAGAGCTACTGCGGATGACAGCGGAGGAAAGAGGGAGAACGGATGGCTGTGACTCATCCGGATATTTAGCCTGCCAGATACCCGGTCGGCGACTCTTTGGCGAGCTCCTGGATTGTGTCTTTGAATAGCTTGCACGTACTGATGTCGCTCGTGGGAGTGCTCGTTGATCAGCCTCTGATCTGGGGCTTTTTGTCAGCAATTTCTAAAAACCGTTGGCGAGTGATGAATGAATGGAATGCATGAGGGGACTTTCATTTTCACGTAGTCCACAGGAGCTCAGGGCTGTCCCACGGCAAAATCAGCAATAGTTTGAGGGCTCCGTTGTCAACGTTTGAGCCTCGAGAGTACTTTCGGTGGTCATAAATAACACACTGTCGAAGCACGGAAAGAGATGGCACTGTGTCTAGATTTATATGAAGGCATGAATTTGACTGCTTTTCCACCAAATTATCTCTGCTTCTTGGACTGGTTCCACTCAAGATTCTTGGAACTTTTGGTGCTTTGTAGTGAAGCAGCCAGCATTTCCACCAGATCTGAGCGGAACCGTTGTGATCGAGGATGCTTCATCAACGGAGGGCGCTGCACAGCGCACCTTTTCAGTTTCCAAATTAATTTATTTCTGGTCGAAAATGCTTCAAAAGGTTCCAAACCGAAGGAAACTGAGCATCATTTCGTCCTCTGACCTTTTATTTTAGCAGAAGGATCAACTTCCTGTTTCGTGCACTTGAACAGAGTGGACAGACTGAGGATCAGTGACCTGTGACAGACTGTGGGTACAACTGTTGAAGCTGTCGGCAAGATGGACCGAAGGTTTAGTGGTACCACACAGATGAATCTGAGTCCAAAAGAGCAGAGACTAAATGAGATTTTTTAAAAAAGGGGACGATGGAACAGGAAGGCTGAGAACGCAAGAATTGATTCATTTTATTTCAGCGCTGCAAATGAATAATTTCATACCAGTGTTACAATCGCCGAAGGCAAAAACACCCTGGAGAGAATTAGCAACAGCCAGGTTCATTTCACCTCCCAGTTAATCACTCATCACTTCACAGTCCTCCACGCTTGTGGACGCTGTTTTCATCAGATAACGCGCAAAAAAACAAGTGCCACTAACGTTTTGGATTTTCATCCCATCTCCGCCAGTGTGGTAAGTGGCCATGTTTAATTCATAGTTATCTCTAAATGATGTAGAGAGCGGCGCTCGATATTGCTCCGGACAACGGCCGGCTTCTGGGAATGATGAAAAACCCATTAATTGTCACAAGCTACTTTTAGATTCACGATTTCTTGTCGAAGTTTGCGCTCGTGAGAAATGCCGCCCGCTTCATTTCAGGCCATGCAAACTGTTGGGCGCCGTCTCACTCTGTCACTGCCATCTCTCCGTCCTCTGCTTTGTTATCGTCTATCTCATTATGACCACTGTTCCTCCTTCGTGGTTCTGCTTGGCTTGCCGGCTGACAAGCTGAGCGTAATGGAGATGGGTAGGAAAGGCTCCGAGCGTCGCCCCCCCGGCACAGAGATAGGAAAAAACTGAATCACTGTGAGAATTATGATAATAGGTTCATTTGGACTTATGATAGTTTGAATTTGTTGCTTCCGTGTGCTCTTTTTCTTCCCTTTTTCCTTTTTTTAGATATCCTCTCCGGCAGGATGCCAGCAGGATATTGAAAACGGGCAGTTCTGGAAATATCCAGACAAGCAGACGAGCGATGACTCACAGCGATTTGGAAGAAGTACAAGAAAACATTATGAATCCATTTTGCCGGCGATCAGGAAGATGTCTCTTTGTTTTTGTCTCAGAGAGTGCAGTGAGCTAACGGCCACTGAAGCGTGAAATAATATTTTTACCTATGGATCGAAGCTGAGTGCTTAGTAATAGGCTTTGCCACTGGATCATAGACACAGAGGAGGATCCTGTGAGTGTTAATCAGTGCGACGGATTCACTCGCTGCCTTTCCTGTGTGATTGACTGGTGCCTCTCTTTAGGCCTTTAACATTTTGGCAGACTTCGTATATTAAGTCTGTGCCTCTTTTGTCCAAGAAAATTTGTTCTCAGTGTCCCGCTCTCACTTTCTCTTTCCAACACACACACACACACACACACACACACACACACACACACACACACACACACACACACACACACACACA
>OMLP01015109.1:4170-21222 GCA_900302685.1 Spondyliosoma cantharus | reverse complement strand
GGAGGCTAAACGGGGTCAGAAGTGTCAAATACTATTTGTTTCTTTACAACTGTGAGACATATATCACCCCACTCTCTCTGGCTCTCTCTCTCACACACACACACACACACACACACACACACACACACACACACACACACACACACACACAGGCCTCCTCTCTCCTCTCTTCCTGTTTCTTCACCATCTCCTCTCCTCTCTTGCTTTGCCTCCCTCAGCGCCCAGGGGTGCTCATTTTTCAACAAGCCATAGTTTGCTGCGGCCAGCTTGTGCATCACACTCAAAAAAATAAATAAATAAATAAATAAAAACAACACATATATACACACAGACACACACACACATGTGCAGCTGCTGCAGAGTGTTTGCATTATAGATCCACGGAGGGAAAAACAGCAGTGGCGGGATACCTGGAGGTAATCATTGGGAAATTAATTTGAGGCGATACGGGCGAGTGCCGATTGATTGTCTGCCTCCTGTGTCGCTGTGATGCCCACAGGAAGGCAGCCGGGCTTCGTCTGAAGTGCCTCTACAATAATAAAAAAAAAAAAAACATACATTCATGTGCACATATATACACCTCAAAGCGAGAGCAGCAAGATGAGACGTTTGAGGAATACTAACAGAGTCTCGACGGGGCCCGAGGTGGAAATAAAAGCATGCGAGCTGACATACTACTCTCATTTCATCAGGGATTGTAGAGCCCATGCTTCATGTATCTGGATAGAAAAAATGAGCAGATAGAAAAGTTTGGAGGCGTGCTGAACCTACTAATGGATAATTTAACACATATTCTGCCTTTGCATCTCCCTCCACTTTGTAGAAATGCTCTGTAGAAACATACTGCTCATTACAAGTGTCCACAGCTTTGAAAATAAGCGCTGGATTAACATTATGAGCTGTATTTATGGATCTTTGATTAATGGCGCTCCTCCCCGCCCGTCTGCTCCCTAATGCAATATGTATGCATTGTTTTTCTTTTCCCGTTTCCTCTGTGACTCTGAATGGACTGCAACTAATTACACACGCAGCAAAATGAAAAACACAAACTGCTCCTGCGCATTCAATTTGCATTAAATCAGCCTTTAATGTCACTTCATTTTAAGCTTGATAAAAAATCTGAATAAAAGCCTCTCACAAAGATCTGTTTCCGCCGCGGTTGTTTGTGTGAAAAATCAAACAGCTGTGTCGTCGCTTTGTTCCGAGAGACGAGGCCAGCGTTGAATCGGAGTCAAGCTGGAGTGCCTTAGCCGAGCTCGGCTGAACCTCATTATAACTTTTCAATTAGAGGGTGATTGAAGTCTGGGGCAACTGCAGAATCAGAAACTCTCCAACCAATCAGGGCCTTTTTAATCATTCCCTTTGGTTCAAGGGGAAACTATGAATGAGAGAGGGTAATGAATGGCCCCTGTGAACCCTGGCGCCAACTGAAAATGGGACTCTGAATTGTGTTTTTGTTGGAGAAGTACATTTTTTTAATAAACGGCAATTGAAAATAGTAAAGAGACGGAGCATTGTCACTCACAGCCGCACACAAAACACACTGTACAAAATGTGATAAAACATCCTGCTTTTTAATTCATCTGGGAGGCACAATCAGCAGCAGCGTCTTTCTCTTTTCTCGATACCATCTGCTCTGCGCCTCGTCTTTGTCAAAAAATTGTGACTGAGGATGGGACCAAGTTACGGAGGCTGTCCCCCCACCACGGTTAGAAGGTGACAGGTATTCAGCTTGTTACTACCAGAACACATTTATTAATGTTATCCGTTGTAGAGTTAATCAAACAACCACAAAGAGATACAAAGTTAACCATGAGGAGGCACACAGTGGCCACAAAGAGGCATGAAACGACAACAAAGTGACACAAAACAACCACAGAGACGCAAACTAACCCCAAAGTAATGCAAAGCAACCATAAAGAGATGTTTAACAACTACAACGAGATGTAAAACAACTCCAACATAATGTAAAACAACCACAAAGAGACACAGAATAATTACAAATAATGTAAAACAACCACAAAGACACAAATCAGAGATGCTAAATGGCCACAAAGAGGCATGAAACAACCACAAAGAGATGCAAAACAACTACAAAGAGACACAGAAGTAATGCAAAACAACCACAAGAAATGCAACGTGACCACAGTGAGATGCAAAGCAACTACAAGGAGAAGCAAGACAACCACAAAGCGACACAAAACAATGATTGAAGGCGAATAGCAACATCAACATAATCCAAACCACATCCAACCACAGCGGGCAACCACAAAGAGACATAAAACAACTACAAAGAGACATAAACCAACTACAAAGAAACATAAAACAAACACTAAAATAGGGAAAATGACCTCAAAGAGGCATGAAACAACTACAACGACACAAAATCATCCGGAACAACCACAGAGAGACACAGATCGAACACAAAGAAACATCAAACTACAAAGAAACTTAAAACAACTACAAAGAGACACAGAACAACAATAAAGAGACACAAAGCAAATAATAAAATGACACAAAACGCCTACACAGAACAGTCTGGGTGGGGCAGTGGAGGGCCCAGTCTCATTATCTTTGCGTAACTATTTGGTGTTATGAATTGCAGCTATTTACTAATTTCGTATTAGAATCTATAAATTCATCTATTATATCTATTGAACAAAATTGTAAC
The DNA here is from genome assembly GCA_900302685.1 of Spondyliosoma cantharus. Taxonomy (NCBI): domain Eukaryota; kingdom Metazoa; phylum Chordata; class Actinopteri; order Spariformes; family Sparidae; genus Spondyliosoma; species Spondyliosoma cantharus. The sequence continues at coordinate 18,551 of OMLP01015109.1, read as the reverse complement.
TATTGTTATTGCCATGAAACCATTGCTTTGTATGTGCCCCAGCGCTGTGTCCTCCCCCATACATTCAGAAGTTTACAAACCCGCCCCTGCTGTGTTCAGTCTCTGACAAAATGTTTAAAGTTCGACTTGTGCACTTTGAGAAACAAGCACAACAGCCAAAAAACCAGGACACCGTTCTGCCGCCTCTCTGATACAGACACGATACAGTATGTTCGGTGATGTCAGATCATCTCATCCCACTCGCTGTCTGACTGACTGACATCCCTCTATTCTGCCTCCCGTCTCTCTCTCCGGTATAGCAGCGGGCCACATGGGGAGAATCTAGCACGTTTTTAAGGCAAGAGTGTTTCGCTTTTACACGTGGGTGTTTTCTCTTTTCTTTTCTTTTCTTTCACACAGACTCCCTAACTCCTCCGCTTTTCTTTCTCTCCCACCCTTCCCTCAGCTGAAAGAACTCCTCCTCGGGTGCAGTTGGTGTAAGAGCCCGGCTCAGACGACGCGAGCCTGCCAGCAGTCTGCGGCAGATTCCTCCAATCCCTCTTCACAGTCGTCTTATCCCAGGCCTCATTATCCCAGGGCTCTGGCAGTCGGCGGCTCGCACAGCAAACGTCCACCGAATCTGCTCTGAAACGCACCGACAGCATCTTCATTATGTTGCGAGCGAACCGGTCACATACATCACGGTCCGCTGGGGGGAGGCCCTCATGCATACCTTATTTCAACAGGGTTTCGAAGGAGTCCTCCCTGATAGAAAACTGAGAAAAGAGTCTATTTCTGTAGAGCGTCTGATGTGCATTCATCTGCTCATTTGCTGTTTCTATGGTGAAACCAGCCTCTTTTACTTCCAGGACCTCTCTCTCTCTCTGTCTTTCTCGTATTTCTTTTCTTTCTCAGTCTCATTTCAAACCTTAATCTTCACATTTCATATTTTGGGGCTTTGATCAGTTCTGCGCGCTGCTCATCATCATGCGAGTCGTTCCGCACAGCCGGGGGCTACCATCATTATTAAAAATCAAAACAGTCCTGGGCGTTGCAAATACGCCGACGTCGAGCCACAGTTTTTCCTTAATTATACATCACAAACAAAGTTCCCGCAGCCTTCAAAAAAGGTGAGTGAGTGTGCGTTTGGACGTTGCACCGCACGGCCTCTGTCAGTGGACTCGAGCGCTCAGGTGTCTCCTTGACAGACTTTCGAGGGCATTCGGCTTTGGTTTGGATCCAGAAACCTTTATATTGTGCTCCCTCAGACGCCCTCAGCCGGCTCTCTGTTCTGACACGTTATGCCTGCCTGTGTTTGCCATCTTTCTCTCTTCGCGTTCGCCCCTTTGAAGTCGGGCTTTCTCGACAGTCTGAGCTCTCCTACACTTGTCATTAGGAGCAGCACCCTCCCTGCTCTCTTTCTCTCTCTCTCTCTCTCCATCCCCTGCGTGTCTCATCTCACCCATGAGGTTTTAAAGCCTCACCCAGAGCCACTGGCTGATCAACTCCCAGCGGGAAGCGGGGGGGGCAGAAAGTGAGATATTGATGTGACGCAAGCCTTCAGTGTCACTGTGGAGGAATGAAAGCGGCGCAGTCTTCTTCTTCATTAGTGCCTAATTACATTTCCTGCTTATAGAGTGAGACTGCTCCTTTGATGTAACACTAATTAATTGAGATTTTTTTTTAAAAAAGAAGAAGAAAGAAACGATAGAAAATGCCAACATTTTTTTCTCAGTGGCTTTGGAGAAGGATTAGCCGAAGCACCGGAGTTATTATGGTTGTGATTATCCGCTCTCTAAAATAGTATTTTTGCAATTAAGTTGATTAGACAAAACGGGAACAATGGGAATCAATAATGATTACACAACGTTCGGGGGTAATCAGCTGCCTTTGGTAGCTATAAATGTACCGCCGGAGAAACACGTCACGTGGTGCAGACTGACGGAAAGCTGCTCGCTCGCGGGAATAATGTAGCAGAGGAGCGCGATGACTTCAGGTCACGGCGTTGGGGTCACGAGAGGGTCGGGATGATTTATTGTCCCACTCATGCTCCTCTCTCATCTCTAGTCCTCAGGTTCAGTTGACCTCTGCTCCCGGATCACAAAAGCCGTCATAACGAGCTGCTAAATTGAGGGTTCATTTCTGGCCTTGGGAAAACAATCTGAGCTCAAGGGTAGTGTTAGTGGCTTTTTCAGGGTTTTGGCCTGTCGACATGCGACAGCGTGAAGTCTTACTCAGGTGATCCTACTGTAAGAGGCGACTGTAACCCCCCCTTGTGCATTTCAGTAATTGTTCACCCTGCCCTCGTTCACCTTTCCTGATATCACACGGCCCCCGTAAGTCATCCGGCTCGGGGGCAGTTACTCCGTCTCTCGTACCAATTAATGTCAGCGAGGAGACGGCGTTTTAAACAAATGAACTCCGCCGGGCGAAGCCCGGAGGTGATCATGTGTTTGGTTTTGTGTGTGCGTACTGTTCTGCAGCTTTCCTGTCACAACCTACTGGACCAACCGTTTTTGGGAACACTTTATAACAACCGTCATCGATGAACGGTAAATTTAAAGTTGATTAATAGTTATTTTATTGTTAACAAACGATGAGATTCTTTGTAAAGTATTCATGAAGCAATTGCAAAGATTAATAAACGCACAACTTTATAATAGCCATCCAAATATTGTTTATAGATGAACTACATAGAATTGTGTTAGTCAGTCAAGTGTTATCAGTTGCAACTTCACAACAAACAATTGGTTCACAATGTATCAATATTTTATAAAGCATTTAAAGCAAGTACAGAAGTCCTAAACAGACATAGGTGAAACCTATTATTTCCTGTAATAACGAGACAAATTTAATTTGTTTTCTGGAGATCTTGAGATTCTTGAGTTATTTCTGTCATTATCACGTGATAATAACTGATTTTTTCACGAGATCATTTTTGTCGAATCAATCAGCGATGTAGTTTATGACAGAATCCGATCTGTAAAATCTCTGTACCTCGAGAGCGGGTTGTGTTGTGAATTTAGATAAATATTGATGAGATTCATTAAGAGTCTACTGTAAAGCTTAGAGTTTCATATTTTCAGCCTCATCTTTAATTTTACTATACGCATTAAGGCGTGGCGAAGAGACATTTCCAACAGTCGCCTGTGCTTCAGACAAGGCTCATCGACTCCGTTGTCAGGCCACATTTCAGCCTGACAGAAAAGTTTTCGGTCCATCTTGAACCGGAGCATCTGCAGATATGTGACGATCCACTTGAAGTCTGGCACGATACAAAACGAATACGTCCAAGTTTCCGTTATTTTTAGCGCTGTGTTGACTGTCAGCCTAGTGGACATCTGCGGAGCACAGCCCTCACGTTGCATTGGTGATCGTCAGGTGAATTATTCAGCGTCTCGACAATGCCAAAAATAAAGTGTATTTATGTTGCAGCGAAAAATAAGACGTGTTGATCCACACTGAGCAGTTTGTGCAGCCCGCTGAAAAATCCACTTCATTTCTTTGATTTTTGGAACATACTTCAATACCTCACATGGGGAGGAGGCTTCTCCCAAGAGGAGGTGATGGAGAGCTTATTAACTGCTATTAAAATGCACCTACAGCGCCTGCTCAAAAAGGTCCTCTGCTATCAGATGTGATGTGGACGACCCCCCTGATCTTTCTCCAGCCTCCGTTGACTCCTGGCTGATGACTTTGGGGCCATTTCATTACAACAGCGTTTCATTTGGATGTTGAGCTGTTAAATGGTTTGTGATAAGTGCCGAAGCCGGTGACTTGATGACCGGCTACGTGCTACCGACTGTCCCGCTGGGATGTTGCTGGTGGTCCTTGGTAATTTAGCAGCTACCTTCCTGGGGTGCTCGTTTATGAGATTGTTCTTAGATTTATACCTGAACTTGTTATTCATAAAGCTCAGGGCAGAGTACAACACAGCCTGGCGCGCATATGTCCAAACAGTAGTACCCTTACACGATCGCTTACATCAAGTCTAGACTTTGACTCGCAGAAAGGATCCTTTCAATGACAACATACAGTTTTGTAAATAAGTATATGTTGTTTTCTGCTTAAATCATACTCAAGATCAAAAGTGATCATCAGTCTGTTTTATATATTGAGGCCTGTGGTCTTAAAGGTGCGCTATGTAGTTTTGGGGAACACATTTGAATCAGAAGATCTTCATTTGACTGACTTTTACACCTAAACAATAAACAAACTGACCTTAAAGGACAACACAGTTTCACACTGTTGGACTTTGTTTATATGTGGCGGACCCTGCCACCTTTCTGGCCTCAAGCAGTGTTCTGGGGACTTTATTTTTTAAATTTTAAGCAGCTTGTTTGTTCCGTTATGGAAAAAAATACCTATTATTACCTCATTAATATTGTAGATGATAAAATTCAGAGTTTAAATTTATTCTCCAAAAAAACACATAGTGCCCTTTAAGTCTAATATTCTCACTCCATGCTTGTAGCTTTCATCAGCAATCTATGGTTTCAATGGGCGTTTACAGTGTAGCTGTAGCTGTGTAACCTTTTGTATGCTACGCTAATCTGATAGCCTCCAAATTCGAGCTCAACCCGACTTGTCTTTTTAAAAAACTTTTTGCAAGAAAGCAAAGAAACAAATTTCTCACAATGTCAAACTTTTGAAAAAAAATAAAATAAATAGTATTTATGTCTTTTTCACAGAAAGCTGGCGACAGAGCGCTGAAGTGGGTAAACAAGAACAATGCTCGCTTCTTCTTCCCACCCCTCATTACACATTTTAGGGGGAAAAAAAGACAAAGAGAGAATAAAAACAAACAAATAAAACAATGGTCGTGTACTCTTCCTTTGTGTGTTTCTGTGGTCATCAGTTTGCACGGTTACGTTGAGCTTTTAAAAACATATCCATCGAAAATAAAAGTCGCCGAGGCGTCGTGTGGGGTCCTCTCAGTGCTGCGACATAGTCGAGGTTTGAACTTCTCGCCTCCCTCGAACATCTCACATTGAATTTTTCTCCATAAACGAGGAACTGGAGGATTCTGTCAGCCAGGTTTCAAAACAGGGGCTTCGTTCTTTAATATAGAATTTAGGGATGATTTTCTTTGCAGTCACCAAACAAACAGTGTCAAACTTTCTCTCGTCTGTTCTCCTCCCCTTCTCTCAGGTGCTGCTCATCCCTGCCCCATATTTAAGGCAGGATGGAGGAGAGGGAGCTCTACTCTTCCACAGACGAAGCAACCCTGACCGTTTTAAGATAATCTGTCTTTGTCTGTGTTCTCTTTTGGATGATGGAGGTCTGTTAGTTTCGTGGCTTTATATGTTGGTTTAGTTTAAGTAATCTTTTCTTAGTTCAGGGAGGGAAAACCCGCCAAGTGGCTGACACAGACTTCCTGTCTTCTTGTTAATTTGTGCCAGGCCTCCAGACTCCCGTAGTTTTGGCTAATTTGGGTAAAGATTTGTAAACACACACTCTCTCTCTCTTTTGCAAACTTGTTCTCAGTTATGGCGTCTTTTTATAATATGTTGCTGGCCACAAGGCAGAAGCCGACTGTTTTGTCGTTTGGATTCAGAAGCACCTTTATACGTATTTGCAATCCCCTCGTTTGTTTGTCATCCTGTAGCATCTATTTAAGGGCTTCAGCTCATCCAACATACAGCACTTGCATGTTAATTAGGACCAGATGAAAAATCCAGTCATCTCCTGTTGCTACCTGATAATTACAGAATTGACTTCTCCTGGTCTGGCCCGGTCCAGAGAATATATCTGACACGCTTCCAACTTGTCCACCAGACAGCTTTCTCAGGTCACCCGACAGATGTCTCCTTCAAATTCCCAGAGCTCGTTTTCTAAATCTGCCGATCGAACGCCTAGTGTTTATGCGCCCGAAGCCCAGAACAGCCTGCCAGCTTATGTGAGGTTTTGCACAAACACCATCTTCATCTGCATCCCTCTTTATCTATCTTTTAACCTTTCCGTTGTTTTATCACTCGGCGAAAGCGCTCCGAATTGCTTTTGTTTGCGATTCCGCTTCTTCCAATTAACTTGGGCGCGAGTGCAAAGCTAATTCGACGCTGGCGTGACCTCTGACGGGATGATAATCATACCGTTACAGCGCGAGACTTGACAGGAGCCATTTGCAAATTTGTATTGGTCCCAGGTTGGACGGAAAGCGTTTTTCCTCCTGGGGAAAATTGCGATGATGATGAAAGCGTAACAACACGACAGTCTTGGGAATCATCGCTGCACAATATTTTGCAGATGGTGAGTATAATTAGCGTCCTGGTAATAACGGCACTTCCAGTTCTTGCTCCATTGCATCCTTCCTCTCTTTCTGTCTCTGGGTAATATTTAACCTAGATAAAGCAAATCATTTTTTCTCCCCTATTATTTCACTCACACATGAATGATTTTTTTAATCTTGCTTCATCTAAGGTGGAATCGTGAACTTGACCTTTAGGAGCGTCCATTAAAAGAACAATACGAGCTTATTGCCGCGTTTGTCTTATTTCTATCGGGAACAGCAACATTTTTCTCGCCAAGTTAATTGCTGAGGTCTGGGAATGTGGCAGTAAAGAGAAAGCAAGAAGGGGAGAAAAGAAAAACACAGCAGTTTGAATTGGAATGAAAAAAGATGACGGTTCTCTGAAGCATCCCAATAAGGGTGTCGGAGATTTGCTGCAAGTTACAAAGTTCGCTGCAATATTCCGATCTCGCTGGGTAAACTTTTTTTTTTTAGATCAGCTCATTGCTGTTGGAAGATCTAAATAATTAATGCAAACATACAAACTTTATCTGAACTCCAAAGACCAGTGAGGAGGTGATGCTGAGATATAAAACAAGCGAAGGATAAAATAATCTTTAAAGGATAAGTTCACCCAAAAAAAAGAAGAAATTGGGTCATGAACTACGAAGCCGAGAGAATAATGAGTGTGAACTGCTCAAAGCTTCTTTTTTTTTCTTCCTGCCGCCTGCATGTGTCACTGTGTTTATTTCAGTGACATTTGTGCCACTGTTTTCATTTTTGCTCAGAGACGTCTGCGTGACTGCTCCACCACAGGCTGTGACAGTACACACAGTTCAGGTAGAAAGCACTCATGTATTACTCATGTTGTGGTGAGTGCGGCCCGATTCAGTCAGTGAGTCAGAAGATCGTTCGGATTTTAAACAAATGACCGTGTTAGTCAGGTCTGATTGGATGCCAAACGAAGATGAACAATAGAATTTAAAGGAAAAGAAACTGACAGCTTAAACTTTCAGTAGACAACTTTTTTGCTTAAATTATCATCCTGAAGTAATTACTGATTACACAGTGTAACGGCTTAAAATTACACCATCCATGTAAAGACTGGTTTTCCCTGGCTGCTGTCCCCACGTGGCAGTGGAAGAACTGAAAGAACTTTGGAACGAACCCTGGAGAAGTCACAGAAGGTGGAAAAGGAGAATGAACGAACAGGCGTTTACTCGATGGAGAGCGCTCCGGTGTCGTGACACATTCTGTTCCCCCGCTGATGTGTGTTTCTGACGAGCGAGACATTTCAAAACTGCGTGATCAGTAGACAACCAAGTGTTGGACTCTTGTCTTTTCATTGCACTGAGATCAGAGTTTTGTAGGTCAAACTGGGATTCTTATGGTTGTTTTTTTTTGGTTCGGACCTGCTGCTTGTGGCAGTCCTAACAATGTAGGGGGCTGTGTTTTTTTTTTGCTGGCGTGCTGTTTGCAGCACCAGTGAGATAATGAAACATGATCCAGGAAGCCCAGCTTGAGTAACAGATCAATCTGTTCAAAGGCCGATCGGATGCTGAAACACTTCGCAATGTCTAGTGATAGGATTTTATTCAGGAGAGTTACCGCAGCAGCAAATATTCTTCGTTTCAGCGCGACGAATGATGGATGGAAACACAGCGTTGAAAAAAGGATTTGATTGGGCGACACAGCACCTTGCCTTTGCGTCCCCGTTGCAGCAAAAAGTTGAGCCTGGTTGTTTTGTGATGGATGACCCTGCGCTGGGACCAAACTGTGACTCTATTCACTCGAATGAGGAGGCTGCGTTTTCTCGCTTGGGGTTTCGGGTCGGTCCAAACACGGCTTTCTACTTCTGGAGCGGCTTCATCGCCTCCGTCTACTCGATGAAGTGCAGCAGGTCGTCTACTGCTGAGTCAGCGCGCGCACACACACACACACACACCAAATTCAACAGCCAGTGACTACCAGAGGATGTTGTTACACTTAAATCTGTGAGCACAATGTGATTCATGATTAATAGAAATGATCCCCTGAACTACTCAATTAATCAGGAACTACAGGGTTACAGCATTCCTGCACTGGACCCACAGGGTAGCTTGAGAATGGTGCAGGAGGTCAGGGCATTCAGGATTCTAGTAGTTTTTTTGTATCTGTGCTCCGTTGAGTCCTAAGCGTGCTGCAGAAGGGTTTGTCATGCCCGAGCTCTGCCTTGCAGCACTCTCCCGCTCAGGAGCTGTCAGTGGCAGCGTCTCCCTGCCAAGCCACAGCGGGCGGAAGGCAGGCGCAGAGGAAAAAAACAGCAAAACCAGCGACAACCTCCACAAACACAAACAAGAGCACACAACTGCTCGAACGTTAAGAGAAAAAAAAAGGAGTACAACGAGCGTTTTCTTGACATCGAATCTGTTAAATCCTCGAGGTTTTTCCCTCTTCCATATTCATGCGAACAACAATAAATCAGTCTCACTCTCTGTCCCCTGTTGCAGAAAATTGACCGCGTAATTAGCACTCGAGGACGACACCGTGGGTGAATTTGCTTACTCATCTCCTCCGCAGATAAATGGGAGCGCGCGCCGTCGCACACCTTGTGCTCATCAGTTACCCCGAGTGAGACAGGTGGTGCTGGATAGTCAGCGTGTATGCCCTCTCCATAGCAGTATGTGCTGGCATCCTCCTCCCCCCCCCGCCATACTCTCGCCGCCTACGCACACGAGTGTTGCAGATGGGCACTGGTGTAGCGTGAAGCTGAATGCTCCTTTAACGGCCCTCCGCGGTACGAAAACACGCTTCTTCGCTTTCGCACCTTCCCATCCGACAAAGCTCAAGGTCACGGTGCCGAGAGAGGTCGCTCACACAACAAACTACTTCTGAAACAATTAGCGACAAACGGTAAATCTGCTACTAACAGAAAAGTCGACAAATCGTTTTTCTAACCAAAGAACCGAATCCAACCAAATCTTTTATTCGTTCCGGTCTCTCAAATGTGAGCACTAATTTTCTTTTCTTTAAACAAAACAAACCGTTTCAGAACCTTTGAACAAAACAAAAACCTTGGACTCTTGGAAACTGTGAGGTGCAATTGTCAACTTTCTAGTGAATCAAGAAAAAAATAATCAGAAGGTAAACCTGCAATGAAAATAATCGTTGGTTGCAGCTTCACTCCACAAAACAAGCAATTCTAAGACTTCACCTTGGGCTTCATGGGAACTTGTGATTGGAGTTTTGCAGTTTTTCATGAATGAATAATTGGACAAGTAATTGACAGACTAATTAAAGGAGCTCTACGTAACATTTTGTAGCAATCTACATGTTTGAATCACTTGTACCCGTCTCTCCTGGTTGCCTACACAACCTTCTGATGATTTGTTTGAGTCCGGTTCACCAAAATTACAGGAAACATTTTCCCCCTCACTGCCGACTTCATTTTGATCACAAACTGAGCAAATAAACCAGAACTATCAAGATGGCTAGAAAACCACAGGAGGAAATGTTTTTGTTCCCCGATCCTTTAAACTTAAAGGCTCTCGGCTCTGTGTGACGGCAACAGCTTCGTTGGATCTCGCACAGTGTCACGTCTCTCCGTCCAAGATAACAAAGTCTTGGTTGCAATCTGTGTCTCGCTGCGTGACATAACGAGAGTCGAAAAATTACAGTCCAAATAAAGAAAAACATGCAAGCAGAGACGCTGACTTCATTAATTCATCCATCTGGGACGCTGCCATAGTGAGGGGACACTCGTACGTCACTTCGTGTTTCATTTTCTTGTAGACGCGAGTTGTAGCAGCAGTCACACTGTGAGAATCTGGACCTGACACAGACTTCTTTCATCGCTAAAGCTCTAAAATGGATATTTACGGACCAACAGTGTCACAGGACGGCGCAGCTGCGACCAAAGTTGTGACAGTTGTCAAGTCGGGCGAGGGAGCCGAAAATCCCACTGCGTGAAGACGCTTTAACTCATCCAGGTCGCACGATAGAAGTGTTGGAAGTTTTTACTCACAGCCTCACCCTCTCATCATTTCCAGTCATTTACTGTGTTTAACCTTTCAGTGGTAAGGCAACGCTTACTGATCGCTGTAAAACTCAACTGAAGAAGAAGAGCGGGGGAAGGCCTGATGAGTGTGTACGTTCTTTTGAGGAACATGGTGGGTGTGGCTCCGTTTTAGTCCGGCGCTCTTGGTATGTATCTAATATTTTGTAAAAAAAGAAAAGTCAATTTTTTTGTGACCGTAAACAAGTCGTGGATTCAAACATGTCAGCCTCCGTCGTCAGGATTAAATGTTGGCTGCTCACATTTCTGCAAACCACTACTGATAGGTTCACATTTGTCAGTGTCCTAGGTCTGTTGACAGTTCAAGAATACGTGTCATATCCTGTTCACATTACTCGTGTAAGTCCTGACTGTCACATCGGGAGGTGGAGGGGGTGGTGGACTTACAGGCGAGAGGGCCGTCAAGCCGGTGACGGCAGTTGGAGACATTTTTCAGGAGACCTCGGGACAATTTCTGGCCGTGTATGTGGCAGCAAGAACAGGTATTTGAAGCATGAATGTTGAAATAAACTGTTCAGAACTGAACATAAAGAAATGTTTTAAGATAGATAACAGTTATTCTGGTGTCTGGCGCTGCCCGAGTCAATATGAGGTGGTTAGCAAAAATGCTATGATTATAATTTTAACCAAATTCTTTTAAAAACTAAAAAAAAATGCTCTTGTCTTGATACCATTTTTCAGTCCTTATTCTTGCCAAGGAACTGAAAAAAGATGGAAGGGTCATAATGTCGCTGAATCTCGCTTTTTGGGCCAGACTGTGGTGTCAGCTGTATTGAAGTCTATGGGAGATTCACGGAGAAACACTCTAAAACCCAACATATCTACGTCGTATGACTTCTGATGAAGAAATGTCTCCAGGATATAAAAGAACACACTTCACAGAGTAGGTTAATGACTATCGACGCTGTGTTGGTTTCGATTGTAATTGCAGTCTCATTGGAAAGATTGGTTGGACCTTTTGATCACAATGTTATCCACTCGGACTTCTCTCTGAAGTGTCTTCTTACATTTTCTGGAGGCATTTCTTCATCAGAAGTCATACGACGTATCTATGTATGTATGGTTTTAGTGTGTTCCTACATGCATCTCCCATAGACTTCAATACAGCTGACGCCACAGTCTGGTACCAAAGTGAGATTCAGTGACGTAATAACCCTTCCATCTTTGTTAGGTTCCTTGATTCTAGCAGCATCGTATGATTGGTTTGCTCGCTCCCTTTTAAAACACCTTCCATTTCTTGTCCCTGCAATTTCACTGCTCTCCTTCACAACACAGCTGTGCCGCCATTTTTCATGAATGTTAACAGGTCTTGAGGTGAGAAATTGGACAGCGACATTTCCCTGAAAATGAATCCCTGCCCCCCCCCTTTAACACGTGACCTCTGTTCGGAGATGGACAGGTGATATCATCCTCGCGCCCTCTCTCTCCCCTCAGGCGGCTTCACACCAGTTCACGCCATCCCTCACATGGCGCTGATGACTCACGCGTGACCTCGGGACTCGCGTGTGATCTCGACGGCCCTCAGGCGACATCAGAGCGCAAAACAACCAAAAAGACGTTTTAAATACCCGCGAACAGAGGCGAGTAACAAAACCTCGTTAAGAATTAACCAGCTGCCTTCGACACATTGCAGCCCGAGATGCCGAATTTGCGTTTTCCGCATTCCTCGGATCAAAGGGAAATTCTCAGATGTCTCGTGCATTATTTTACACCTTTCTCTATAATTCAGCCTCACATGCTGGGTAATTTATTGAGACACAGAAATCTTGACTGTAATTTGAAATAACTGTCTTGTTTTCGGGGCTCGGTGGGATTGTCAGCGGTACGAATGAATGACCCCTGCGGCTATGCCTCCTGCTGCCGGCTTCTTGGCGCTGAAGAGGAGGCAGTCGGGCGTGAATCCCATCAGGCCAATCAAAGAGACTCGGCTGATCTGATCCGCCTCGTGCTCACCTGGCTCTGATTAACCGTGCCTGATTTTAAAAAAGGGAGGGAGAGGAAAAAAAAAAAAAAGCAGATGAATGAATGTCCCCGCTTCCGACCCCTCTCGTACCGTGATTGCTGTACTCAAGAACGGCTCTGACACAACTCATTAGGGGAACCCGGCGCGCCGCTGAGCTTCCGAAAGGAGTTCGTTCAAATTGCCAATTTTGCCAATGATAAACCTGGCATTTCAATGGGTTTGTCTTTTTTTTCAGGGAACTGCAGCCTTTTCGTACGCGAGACAAGTGCGAAGGAGAAGGAAAAAGGTCAGACGTGTCAAATTCGCACAAATTCACACTTTCGGCCCACAGGGGAGGAGCCGGGTGAACACGCTGACCTCACAGCCTCCGAACGCATGTGACCGTCAAGATTAATGGCCGACATCAACGTCAGCTCCCCCCCAAGGAAACATATTACATATCCATCTATATTGTGTGTGCGTGGATCAATGGCGAGCCACAATACTATAACTCCATTCAACATTCCTTCATTGATGGCAGGTTATGGCGATTAAGTGCTTCTTTATCAGTTCTTCGGCTACAACAAAGGTCCAAAATGGGATTAAGCGGAGACGTGGAACGCTACCACCGCTAATGCTACGGCCCTTTGAGAATGTGCTGGCAATGAGAGGAGCCGCGACGCTGCAGGGCAGGATTACCGAACAAAGAGATGGAGGGATATGGAAGGAGGTGTGGGAGCCCTCCTCCACCTCCTTTCATCTTAACCTCTTAAATGCTTCCCGTGCCATCGAATTCTGCAGCCCTCGCTTGTTTTTCCATCCCTCACGTCCGCGGTGCTGCTGTTGTTGTTGTTGTTTTGTCTCTAGATGAGTAAGTGCCAAGGGCCAACGGCAGACATGGTTGGCTTGAGCGGCGAGAGCAGGGAGAGGGACATCCATTCATCAAAAGGGAGCGAGGCAGCAAGTGTAAGGTAGATAAATGGCTAATAACCTCAAGGAATGAGATGATTCATCACTTCCTAAAATTAAGTTCATTAAAGGACCATCTGAGGAGATACATCAGTGTCTCCTGCTCGTGATGTTTACAGCAGACGCGCCGCCGGTCCAAGAACATGGGATGTTCTGCGAGTTAGTTCCTCGCGTGAAATAAAATCTGCGGATGAAAAAATCCATCATGTTTTTTTTGTTTTTTTTCTTGTAGTCGAAAGTAACTCTACTTCAGTACAGTGTTGTACTTTGTCCTTTTAAAGATACTTTAGGCTCATTTTAAGGTGAAATAATATTACTTTTTACCGCTCCACATTTATCTGACAACTATAGTTACTTTTTACATAGAGAAAGCGTTGTTACTTGCAGTGATGGAATGTAACCAAGTAGATTTACTCATGTAATTATTATGTAATGTACCGTACTGTACTTATGCCCAATTTTGAGGCACTTGTATTTTAGCATGTCCTTTTTAAGATACTTTATACTCAGTTTAAGAGGAAATATACTCAAGTAAAAATACTTTACAGCTAAAGTTACTTGTTACTTTAGTGGAAAGTTATTAAGTACATTTACTTAAGTCCTATTTTGAGGTTCTTGTACTCCTGAGTATTTCCATTTTCTTCTACTTGATACTACATTTTGGAGGCAAATATTGTACTTTTACTCCAGGACATGTTTTCTTTTTTTTACTTTAGTTACGAGTTACTCTGCGGGTTGCATGCTGTATCAGATCCAAAGTACCATAGTTTTAATTTACTTTATGTTATTGTGATTGGAAAAACAAAATGATGAATATCGGATCCAATAGTCGAATTATTGGCCTTGTTCTTCTGGTACATTAAATACCAGAAATAAAAAAAAAAAATGTGAAACTCAAGTGCTTTTAATATCTGCTACTTTTACTTAAATACTTTTGGGATGGTTGAATTTCACTTTAAATTAAGTCATATTTTAACATCGGTTCTCTGATAAATGTCTCACTACAGGATACACTCATATCTTCGATGACCCGGTAGGGAACGTAACTTATAAGACATTAATATACTTTAAAGTATAATACTGTAGAAAGCACAATACAGAGGCTACTAAACTTTACAAATGGTTTCGTGTCTTTGGTTCTTTACAGGTATAAGATTATCCGATATGCCACCAGAAAAAGACAAAAGTCAAAATGTGGAGCAGAATTT
>OMLP01015108.1:0-11924 GCA_900302685.1 Spondyliosoma cantharus | reverse complement strand
TGGAAAAAAAAAAAAAAAAAAAACTCAGGTCCTGGCATTCATGTGGTTTCCACTTGACACGAATCACCCACCCAAACACTGTTCCAAGTCAAGTACACCCACTCATCGCAACTGCACTCCACAATGGCAGTGGCCCACCCAGCAGGACAATGGGGGACGATCGACAGATGCTTCATCAGATTGGAATATGGGGAATTTAGAGTCCAGGTTAATGCCTTGAGCTCTCTGTTATGTTCCTTTGGCCAATCCTAAGTAGTTTATGAGGTCTGGCAGGAAATATCGTCTGCTGGGATGGCTACTGCCATCAGGGGATAATTGGTCCTGGTTTGGGTTGGTGGTACTTTTCAAATGGCATCCATAGGAGTGCCTGGACCGAGGGTTGCCCAGCAGAACATTTTAGTGTAATGAGATGATCAATGTCATTCACCTCACCTGTCAGTGGTTTTAATGTTGCGGCTTAACAAAGGTGAATGTATTCGTTGAAGAAGAAAGATAACGCTAACACACAACAGTAAGACACAACAGCAGCAAAGTAAAGTGACACCCGAGGGTAAGATGCGCTTCTATGTGTCCTTTCATTTTCTGATCTTTACCTGTCACACTCATTTAAGCAGTTGAACGCCATAGAAAAGCCCATGTTTGCGATGTTCTGAGGTTTTTGCACCGAATGTCTGCGTGATTGTTCCTTGTCGAAGCCTGCCCATGAGCTGACAAGGTGGCAAGAGACAGACAAAGAGGCCTTGATTGAAGTGGCAGAGCTAACGCAAACATAAACACATTGTGATCGAGAGGTATTGTGTCAAAACCGCTCGTTTGTGTCAGGGTGCATTAAGATGGTAGTCGGCGCACAGCTTGGTTCTTTTGTCTGCTAAAATTACCCACCGGCTGTGTGCGTGTGTGTGTGTGTGCGTGCGTGTGTGCGTGCGCGTGTGCTTGCGCAGATGAGGCGGGCTCAGTACGGCCTAGTTAACTGACTGACAAGAGCTGAGCGACAGTGCATTGTGACTCTGTACCTGCCCGTTATTGTTTTTTTACCTGCTCATCTTCTGGTGCTTTAATGTTTGTAAAAATAATAATAATACTAATAATGATAATGATGACGATGATGTAAAGGTAAAGCTCTTTAGCTGTTTAATGCTATGTATCATACATTCTCTCTTTGAGATGAAGTGTGGAGGGGATAGTTATTTATGGAACGTGTATATATCCTTAGCCGAGTCATGGACATGGTTTGTGAAATTGCCATTCTAAGTGTATGTAAATGCAAATGATTTTCCTATGATACATATGTATGTTCACATAAAGCGGCAGAAATCATACGCGGTGTGTGCGGCTCTACATTTTGAATGACATTGCAGGGATATTTGCGGTCATCTGTCTCCTGTCTCTGTCTGCTTTTCCCCACAAACACATCTACACGTGTATTCACATACAGTCCAACCACCTGCTGCAGAGGAACTACATTATCATGCAGAGTCAAGGACACGCAGACGCTCCAAAAAGCATATGTAAATAAGTAAAATGCATGATTTCTTTGTCTCTATGTCTACATACACACACGCACTTAAAAGTGACAGGTGTCCTGTTTGCACATTAAGATGTTTGTCCTACATTTAGATCGACACCAGTCCTGACGTGGGATTGGCTGTCTCGTCTGTTTTGTTCCTATATTTCACCCTCTGTTGTTGCCTTCTCCCTGAGGCTGACAGTCATTAGCTGAGAGCCGCAGGATAAACAGGTTTGCCGAGAGAAAGAGGGACATAATAATGATGATGATGATCATGACTATCATGATCATGATGGTGGCCTTCAGGTTAGTCCACTTAAATCAGCGGGATGGTCCACCGAGGGCAGAATATCTATTGACGGAGAAGAAAGAGACGACAAGGGAGGGAGTATTTCTGCAGGTGCTTCGGGTGGGGTTGCCTGGTGGAGGTTGAAACTATGGCTGAAAGAGGCAGGGAAGCGCCTTTATAGTTAAAGTACGGCCGCACCAGATGTGGGCTTTATGATCCAGAACCATACAATAAAAGAATAATGACACAATAAAGAAATAAAATCAGTCTTAATGCGTTGGTTGTCTAACAGTAGGGAAAATGCAGCAGGAAATGAATTAAGTCCAGTTGTATCTAATAAAGCAGATAAAGCACACAATGTGCTACAATGCTAATAAAGCAGATACCACACATTGTGCTACAGGACTAACCCTCTTCTATATTAATCCAAGTGAGGGCATGCGGCACAAATAATCCTGTCACTGAATCTGGAGAAATGAGATCTTTAATAACTACACTCAAGATGTTTTAATACATTTTTGAGGGTCTTAAATTGCTATTTCAGCTGCGATGTTAAGTTCAGATCAGGGCAGAGAAACTAAAAAAAAAGAGGAAGAGGTATTGATTGTAATAGGCTGGAGAGAGGAACGGAATGGAAACGAGAGGATTTGGATGATAGGAATGAGAGGCGATTAAGAAGTTTGTGTGAGAGAAGGGTAAAAAAAAAAAAAAAAAAAAAAAGGGTAGTAGAAAAAGGAGAAGCGGAGTGTGTGAGTTCGCGCGAAGGATGCAAGCGTACGCCGAGGGGTCGCGGGCGCGGTGCAGTGGGAGCGATCAGAGCCAGACTGCGGGAGGGATTAACTCGCAACCACCTACCGGGAGAGAGTGTGCAGAGATGGATATCAGAGAGGGAGAGAGTAAGAGTAAGAGAGTGTGCCAATGCAAGAACATACATGTGTTTTCCGTCGCTCAATATGTAATTGCACACAAAAAAGGACACAGTATGTACAAACACGTTATATTGAGATTTTATATGGGCCACTCCAGGCGCAGGTAGAAGACATCAAAGCCACATTATCCCTTTATCATCCCGCCGTTGTTGCCGTTATTTCTCCCCTCCGTCTCTCCGCGCACCTCTGCTGCTTCAGCCTCGATCGAAGAAACTGACAGAAAGATCCACGTCGGCTTCTTTTAACACATTCATATTGTAATGAGGCTGCAGATTAGAATAGGGAAAAGGGAAAAAAAAAAACGAAAAAAAACGGTTGCTTAATGTGAAGCCTGCCGGAGAGCAACGCACTCAGTCAGAGAGATTTGCGTTCACCTCAGTACACCTCAAAGTAGAAAACAGTGAGCGGGTGAAAGTGAATGCAGCTGAGCTATCGTTCTAATCACTTGCAGTATTTTCAGTCGCCCAAACCTCTACATTTGCTTCCTTCCTCGACTGCATCGGTCGTTGTGGTTTTTACCGATGCGTTCACGGGGACCGGGGGCCTAATGCCTCGCGGAAAAAAAAAAGATGATTCTGCAGGACATGTGAACTTCCATCATCGTGATTAGCTCCTCATCGCCCCTGATATGTTGTCTTCAAGCGTTTCGCTGCCTGTTATTAACCCTCCTCCGCCTCACTTTAACCTCGTCGCTGCTTCTGCCCCGCTGATCCCGTCGCCTCCTGCCTCTCCGCCTTTCGCCCTCATCATTATAATGTCCCTGCCTGGCATGAGAGGGAAACAGGGGGAGCAATTTAACCAATGACCGGCAGCAATTAGAGCCGCTGACCTGCTGAGTTAAGCGTCCAACTCTGCCCTTGACCAGCTCTGACCACACTGCGAACCGCGCCGCAAACAAACAGCGGGAGGGCGACCAGGTGTTAAACGATGGTAGCTTCGTACGTTAAGTGCCGCGGATCAAGGTGAATGCTTTTAGGGCTTTTTTTTTTTTTTTTTCCCCTCACGGCAAAAGGAGTCGTGCACGCGCACATTAACGCGCGCAGACGCTCACGGAAAGCTGCGAAGCCACCAGCGCGCATTTGCGAGCCTGACAGAGCTCATTTAGCTTCGCTGCTGATGAAAGGGGAACGCGGCCCCGTCCCACTGAGCTTTATGGAAACGTTGTGACAACGCAGAGTGATCCACTTAGGAGGTGCATAGTGCCCCTCAGGGGGTGGCAGCCCTCTGTGGTGGCTCCCTTTGCTATTGTAGATGCACTAACTGCTCCAGCCACGTTTCTCCATGTTCCTCAAGGCACGCATGGAAGACGCCATGCAGCGCTGGGGAAGCGGCGAAGCTAGTCGCGAAGGAGTCAGACGGCAAAGGTGGCTCCGTTTGATTGTGTGCATTTGTGTGTGTGTGTGTGTGTGTGTGTATGTGAGCAGGAAAGCTGTTTGTGTTTCTCTAATTAACCATGCCTTCTGTCTCCGGGCTTGAGGACGTTTTTTACCACTTTCAGAGAAAACAGTCTCAATCCAGCTTGATGGACCGCTTCTCCTTTTTCTTTAATTCCTTTGCTTATTCATGCCTTCCTTTTATTTCTCTGTCATGGCCTGTCGTCTTCTATTTCCATGTCTTTTCTTTCGTTTTTGTACGTACAAGAGTGTTTATTTCAAGTGTCAGGATGTGTATACGCGTTGCCATCTTACAGCAAGCTAAGCTAATGGTGAATTCCAGACTGAGTCACAGCGACGCCGCACTTGGAACAACAGTCACTTCAAGGTAGACGCCTGGCCATTGATTTGCGTCGCGGAGTTATGTGAAATCAGCAAACTTGTCACTTCCAGCCATAACTGTACTATAAGAGCTGCAAAACTGACATTTCTGCCAGGCTTATTTTTGGTGTTGTGCTGCTTTGCTAGATTCTTTGATAAACCAAAACTACCCAACAGCAACATCTTGCAGCAAGTCCGGCCAACTGACAGTTGTAAAGGTCGTGTTGATAGCATTTTTATGTAGACAAATCATTTTTAAAATAATAATACATCTCCAGAGCTTGTAGAAGGCCGCAGAATAAAACTGTCTCTTCCTTAACATCATTATGAACTTTACAGTGTGTGTCAGGGCCAAAGTGAATTTTTTTGTTTATGTCTGCAAGAAATCTGACAGTCGGTGCTTCTGACATGTTTGTCAGCCGATGGCATAGCGATAGCATCGTCGGTGTCGCGTTGTGTTCTGTGAGAGAGCAGAGCGGTCTTGGTTGTTGCCTGTTTGTGGAAAAAAAATACTAAAATGGCTACGTTTCCGCACATATAAGCTAGCTAGGCGCCAGCAATTTAAGGGACTGCAGCAACATGGCAACCACATGAGGGGGCCGATAATTGAACAACAGCTGCGACGTCGAGCGAGACGTCATTTTCTTTCATCTGTGGCTCAACGGGTACATCAGGTCGGAAACCGAATTGGAACCGTTGTTAGCAACAAGATATCAAAGCATCAAACTGGTATTTTAAGTGAATGAGACTCTTTGAAATATAATGAGTCATAAAAAAAATAAGAATTAAATGAATGAATTAGATTAAATGAAAAGGATGCGTGGCGTGGGGGATTTATTGTAAACAAACATTCTGATTGGTTATGTAGTTAAATGAGAGATAAGCCAGTTAGCTTAGCTTAGCACAACTACTGGAGACAGGCATCAACAGCTACTCTGGCTCTGTACCAAGGCAACATTATTTGTTGTAAATCTCAGTCATTAACGCTTTATGTCTCATTTCTTTAATGTGTAAGAAAATTAAAGTCTCTCCTGGCCAAAACAATGACTGACAGATAACCACCCTGGACAAAGAAGTGTCAGTCTTATATTATATTTGTTGTTTATACATGATAGAACATGTTATTTACCTAGTTTGAGAGGTGATGGTAGATGGATTGTGTTTCCTTTAGAGAGAGCCAGACTCGCCTTTTCCTTATTTCTGGTCTCTTTGCTAAGCTAAGCTAATGGCAGCTCCATATTTACCACGCAGACATCCGAGTGGCATCTACCTTCTCATCTAATCATCGCCAAGAAAGCAAATGAGCGTCATAATATAATGAGTGTCATACTATTCCATGTTTTTGCTCCCTATTAACTGAACGCTCCCGAAACCCAAAGTCTTTGTCTCCTCCTTCCAGAGGACAGGAGAGTGAGATGTGTTCATCAAAGTTTCGGTGCGACACTTGTTGTGTGCCAGGAGGCACAGCGGTCACAGGGGGTGCAGGGGCACAGATGGCAGCGCAGGTGCAGAGATGCCACCACATCAAGCACAGTCATCAACCCCATCTAAACACACTCTGGTGTGCGTCCATTTCCGCACACACATTTTGCGACGGATCCGATGACTCGCAAGCAGTGACATTAAAGTCCTGTCTTTCTGCATCCGTCTCTTTCCTTCCCTACATCTGACAGGAAGCCGAGCTGTCAGCGGCGCTGTTCTTTTAATAATTAAATCCAAAGTTGAGTCGCGGTGGCCGTAGTTCTGACGCATTAAACATTGATTCTGAGAGTAAATGCATCTTTTATCATAACATGTAACAATCCCCTCTGTCCTGCTTTACTTTCACATCACCAGTCTGGATGACAGCTTTCCCAGAGCAGAGATTTCTTTTTTAGAGCGTTCCTTCTTCAGCATATCACTTGTTTGTCATTTGAACTGGCAAGCATGGAGGAGTAAGCAGAACAAGACAGCCTGAATGATACCCGAATTGGTGTCGCATGGGAGAAGTTAAAGTGGATGTTTGGAAAGTGACAGCGCTCCTGCGTGACACTTAGATATTCTGCATTCTTCTTTGGTTACATAGGTTTTTTTAAACAACGGGTGATGTTCCTTCTCCCTATTTTTGCCAAGGGTGCTCTTTTGTACCAGAAAACTTTCTTCAGTCTATCCATTTACACGCTCCTGCCGCTTCCTCTTTAATCTACATTATGCAACAATTGATATGCAATTCCAGTAGGTCTCCAAGTGGTAATAGCAACAGAAGCTTGTCTCATTTAACATATTGTTGACCCTTCACCCCGGTAATGAGCAAATGAAGCCCTGTACAGTAATGTGTGTGTACTGATAGCAGTACCAGCATTTATAAACCACTGTACTGGATTAATTGCCTAAAAGAGTGCTCTTCATGCTGAAATCCTAAGAGAACAGGGTGATTTGGTTCATAATGAGGCTCGCTCATTACAATGACAAGTCCTCACGGCTCATCAGCCTGACTTTGAGAAGGCAAACTCAAGTGCCGAGTCTGCGGGCTTGATTTAAGCTTTTATCAATATCAAATTAACAATAAGAGCACAATGACAACAATGAGAAGTTAAACCTTCTAGTTCTGGGGTGTCAAATATTAGTATTCTGTTCGTTTTCAATACTTCCCTGTGGATCCGTTCATCTTGTGTTTATTTCATTATCAGTGTGCGAGAAACAGAAAACCATCGAGGTGACACTTTATTTGAAGGAGGCTGACATGACACCGTCACAACCATATGACCTGACACCTGTCATGAGCATGAAGAAGTCCTTATGGATGTTTATGACTCTTGTCATTAAGTGCCATTCGATCAGTACAGTCGCTCCAATATCCAATATTAAATAAAACACATTATTACCTGAAAAAGGGACGTTAAAGGCGACATTAAAAAAATCATCCTGGATCTGTGCCTTAAAGGGATAGTTTGGGTTTTTTGAAGTGGGGTGATGTAAAGTACATATCTATAGTCAGTCTGTTCCCTACCGTAATTGCCGAGTGAATTTTAAGCACCTGAAACAAGGCCCACCTAAAAAAATCTATGTCAGTTCAAGTGTACGTTGTATAGAGAAAATTCACACCGCTTTACATCGCCGTCAGTCCGCCCTTTCTTTTGGCACTACATTTTCCCAACCGTAGCACCTCCGTATCCCTACGCAATGTGTAGGGATACGGAGGTTCTACGGTCTGTGTCTGAAATTGTTAAGTTTCGTTTTGATCGAAAGTAAACAGAGTTGCGTGCATAAACCTCTCGCCCAGCATCTGAGCCTCGCACTGTATTTCGGCGCTAGCAGATCACCTGTTGCACTAATGCGTAGGGATACGGAGGTTCTACAGTTGAGAAAATGTAGTGCCAAAAGAAAGGGGCGGTCTGACGGCGATGTAAAGCGGTGTGAATTTTCTCTATACAACTCTCTGCTTCTCCAAACTGAGGCTGCGCTGATCGGCGATGACTGTAGGGAACAGACCGACTGTAGATATGTATTTTATATGACCCCACTTCAAAAAACCCGAACTATCCCTTTAATCAGAATCAACACCCAAACATTTTAAGGTTTATTCTGAGGCGATGCACATCCGCAATCCAAGTTGCATTCAAAGCTGCTCAAACCAGCCAACAAACAAACGGGCGAGGAGGTAATTATCAAACTCAAAGGCGTTATTGATTGAACATTCAGCATTCTTCCTCCTAGCATGGCTTTGATGTCACGACGCCGTTGTTGTTCGAACCATCTGTTCCTTCAGGTGGTTGGCGGTTTGTTGCACTAGCTGAAAATCAATATGCCCTTTAAATAAACTATTTAGCTTCATGTGTTAACATTACGTTAAACTGTCTTGTGTGGTTCGTTTTGACACTCACTGTCATAAAACTGTGTCACACGTATTTTTGTACAATGGTACAATGTGTATTTCAATTAAAAGCACTACACTGATCAAATAAGATTTATTTATTTATATATTTATACAGACTTTAAAAGACAAATCCAAATAATACCACCGTAGTTCAGTTGAGATTAGGCCTACACCTTGGTGGATGATGTAATATGTAAAGTGGAAATGCACCTCTTACTCGACTTATATCCACTTTATGCAAATGCCAAAGTCAACAATTTCCCGCTAATAACAATCTTAGCAGGAAACGCTGTGTGAGTACGAACACATACTTTAACCAAGTGCCAACTGTATTAAAATATGCACTCTGGAGTGTTGAACACTTTGCTTAATGACTATTAAATACCTCCTGAAAGCTAGCCGGAAACACGACACATATTACAAGTTCATGAAAATATATTGGAAGCAACAGCGAAATGGGGGAAATGTAAAGCACCGTGCGGTTTTCCTCTCACCCCAGCCAAGTTCCCAGGCTGAAAGAATAAAGCGAGAAAAGCACAATGGCCTCTAATTCATAAAAAGAAAAAAAAAAAAAAAAAAAGGCCTGTTACGGAGCGCTGTTCCCAACACAGAAACCTGTGAAACTGTCCTTCCAACTTCATCAAAACTGGATTAAACAACCTTTGCGTGACTGCGGGCGCTGAACGCCTACAGAGAAGATTATGGTTAGCGGTTCACACAATGTTAACATGTTCTATTTTGTACTTTGTCAGTCAGCCTCCATTAAAAGCACGCCGTCATCTTTGTACCTCAACCGTTCAACCTCTGTGTCCTTCCTTTCTGATCCATTTCTCCCTGTTGCGCCTCCACTCTTTGTAAATATTTCCAGCCACACCGGTATGTAAAGAAGTGTGCACTTATGTCTGTGTATGCACTACTGCCGGGTCACATAGCAACAGCAGTGGGTGTTATGATGGAGTTGCACTGTGGAAATAATAGCTATATTTCTAACAAGTAGACAGGCAAACAGACGGCTAATAAAGTCTTGCAGCAGTGTGTGTGAAGGCTTCGCTGAATAACATTATGAAGTGAGAAGGTGCAAGTCTGGACATGTTTCAAATAAGAAAGACGCGCAGCCGTTCTCGCCTTTGTAGCCTATTTGTCTAAAAACACGACATGTTTTACAAAAAAAAAATGTTGTTGAAACTGTTCTATCAGTATGCACGTTGAAGTTTGTGAGTTAAGAAATGCTTCTCAAAATGTCACAGATACCGTTGCTCCACAGCTGTTCAAGATATGATTTTCAATTATTAAGGCATTCAGTTCGACTCAAACCCCCCCTCGCTGATTTTAAATCCGTGCTCCCTTTCCACTGCCTGCACAGAGCGTCTTGAACTTCCGAGCTCCGTTCCAGAAATAACAAATGACATTTGCAATACGGCAAATTACAGCAAATCCAGCCGTACGGCATAATCTTTCTCGGCTGTTTCCTGTGTGGTTCACGCCATCTGTCAAGACAGGGGATCCTAAAAAGAAAAAAAAACATGAATAAATGTTTATTTTGTATTTCTATTTTTAAAAGCCGGAAACAAACAGCATTTCCTAAATGTCCACTGAGGTTTGAATGCCGCAACTGGCCTGTTAGTAGAATGGACGCTGACGGAGGACAGATTGCACGGATGAAGCATGGATGAATGTCACGGATGAGGGATCAACAGTTACAGTGAGCAACAGCACAATACATACTACTCTATTCTAGTACACCCGCGACAACAAGCTGTACACGCACTGACTAATTGTTATGTAATTATTTTAGTCAAGTAATTGTACATTTTCATTGCAGACATCCTCTTCGTTGATTTACTTTACAAGAATCATGCAGGGTTCAAAGTCATTCATCTTACCTGGAAACAAAGCCCGGGAACCAGATGTTACATTTGCTCTGGCAGATGTGTCTGCCACCCTACCATTCAGGCAGGATTCCACCAGACCTTGCCTGTCAGGCTAATCTCAGCTGTTTGTCTAACATGAAGCAGGTTCTCTATGAGGACTAATAAAGGAGCTTCGCCGGTCCAGATTTGAAAAGTCACACATCACGTGTTTTCTACTACTATCAGTTAGCACAGCTATCCAGGTGCATCCAGTCTGTAGGTCCAGTCGGGCTCACGGAACTCAGATCAAACTGTCTAACTCGGCGGTACAATTATGAATCAAGATGCTGGTACTGCAAAGTTTCCAGCCTCAAATGTTTTCAGAAATATGTAAAGGTTATGACCAGACCTCCATTTATTTAGCTTGAAAATGGACCCAGAACCGCCCCATTCGCATGTGTCACCCAGCCCTACATCACACGTTTCATTGGTCCGATTGGTTGTGGTGGGTCCATCCAACTGTGTCAGAGGCATTCAGGTATCAGCCGTTAATTAGGCTCCTTGGCAATCAAAAGGAACTGAGAATGATCAAACCTATAAGCATTTGTTAATTAGTCTGGTGATGCCAGGCTACTTGAAATGTTTCTTCAGCTCAGAAAAAAAACAATGGAAGAAACCCTCAACAGGAAACATCTGGGCCCAGGTGTCTTTTCCCACACACAGATAGTTTTAAAGAAAGATTCTGCAGTCAGACTTTTTTTTTTATTTGCAGGTGAAATTTTGGGGTGGACATGAAATATAAGGTGAGAGATGTAACATTAGAGCTAAACATTGTTTGTTTAGGTCGTTTGCCAATTTCAGTGATGTTTGATTAGCTTTCACCAAAATGATGCGTTTGTAAGTTCAATTCTAATCTCTTGGTGAGTGATGATTTATTTCATTCTTCATTTGATCCTGAATTGCGAGGCACTTTGCGAAGTCTGTTGCAATAAGAGCTCTTCAGATTAATTGCTGATCATCCTTCTGACATTTTAGGATGATGACTGAGACATTACTGCGATGACGGTTAACAGCTACAGCTCCTGTTCTTCTCGGCCTAAAAGTGGTGGAGCGAACACAAGTTCATGGTCGATTATGATTTCCACGATGATTGAGATTTATGAAACAGAAACGTCTGTGTTCAAACCTTTGCGGATCTTATGAAAAGAATGTGTACGCATATTTCTGTCTTTCCGCACATCTTTCTACACATCTGGTCCCAGGACTTATCCGTTCACGTGTTTTTGTTTCTGTGCGTAGCTAGCCAACAAACTGATACTATGAATGTCAGCATCCAAAATTCGCTCTTGACCTCGGACGAAACGATCCAATTATAAATGTCAATTTACAGCCTGCTGGTCGAGAGCTCTGATGGAAGCGTTTCGTGATTTCTTTCATACTCCGAATGCTGAAAACTATTAAGTGGAGCCGTTAGGACGTTTTTTTTTTAAAACTACATGAATGGAAAATCGTTCAGTTGTGCCAATAGTGAAATAATCGGATTAGAGTCAAATCAGCCTTAATTCTGGGGAAACATCCAGGTCCAAACTCCAGATGTAATTAGCTTCTTCGAGTAAACAAGAGCTGTGACTTCCAATATGACCACCAGAGGGTCTGTACGTCTCTGTGTGTGCTTCCCTGTTGCTCATCTCTCTCTCTCTCTCTCGGCCTTCCTTCCTTCATCTGCCCCCGACAACCCT
>OMLP01015104.1:0-15697 GCA_900302685.1 Spondyliosoma cantharus | reverse complement strand
AACTGTAATGTCAAAGAAAGAGTAGAAGAGAATGAATATTTAGAAACAGGATGAACACGAGACATTAGGACATTTCCAGCAGCAGAACCAGGTGTTTCAGGATTAAACATGATGTTTTCTGAACCCTAAACCAACCATAACATTTAAAATTATATCTAAATATATGTAAAGTATCCTTCATTTACAGGAACGTATTTTGTTAAAATCAACTCTGGTGTTTGGTTTGTATTTTTACTTTACATCATTCTTCATTTTCCCCTTTTATGTATTTTCCTGGCAGAAATGTGCTTCCATACAGCTGTGAAGCACTTTGCCGCTGTTGTTTCTTGTTGTGACAGACGACTATGTTCACCTACTGACAGCGTGGTGGGAAAACAGTCGAGCCGCAATAAGAGCGGCAGCACTCGTGCGAATAGAAAAAGCTCTCAAGTTTATTGAGTGACGGCCATTCTGCGCCGAGGGCTGCAGCTTTTGACCCTTAAATAAAAGGGCCGGAGACCTTTTCTCCCCCGAGTCGTCTGTTAATGTGCACATGGCCCGTCTAAATGCACAGAGAGAGAGAGAGAGGGCGTACGTACGTGGGAGAGTCGACGTCTTCCCCGCTAAGAGCTGAAATGATTATCTAAGTCCGGCTCGTGATGAAGATGGATCGTTTGTAGACGTCCTCCCTCTCCTCGCCGGCGCTCAGAGGCAGAGACGCTCACAAAGGGCTGTTCCGCTTCACATGCGAGCCGATTCTGACTCTCTGCAGGAAGGAAGCGCGAGAGGATTTCATCATTCGCTCCTTTCAGGCCTTAAAAACCAAAAAAAGAAAAGGCTTTCCATATTCTCTGTTGCAAACCGGAGCTTCACCCGCGCCCCCAATTTGCTCATCAATAGCATCAGATGACCTCCTCCTCGCTCCTCTCTGTTGTGTAATCCTCCACAATGTGACTTCTCTGTGCGGCTTCAAATGAGCCATTGTACAGTTTATTTGGGACGAGAGTGAGCGGCGTCTTACGTTACACGGGCCTCTTTTGGTTTGTTTTCTCACATAACCAGGCAACTGTTGGAGCTTCGAGGTCACTTAGCCAAGCTGTTAAAGTGCTTATTAAGTCCTGGGTTGGAGACGTCATCCCTGCGCCGTGAATACTGGAGGAAGATTTGGATAGACGTGTCCAGCAAATGGCAAATATTACCTCAGATTGTTACGCGATAGCGGATTTGACCGGTTTAAGCCAATAACGGACATGCTTTTTGAAAGTTACACAACACTGACCCACTTTGAATTTGATGCAGGCTGTGGACTGAAGCGTATTATGTCACGCTAAGAAGGCTTTGTAGAGATCTGTGTGATCAGTCTGTGGTTACAACAGTGTTGTGCACCATCCATCATCACAGATATGACGCTTCGACCCTTAACCTCGTGATGACTGTTGGCTTTCTGTGCTGATAATCCTGGAGGCAAAAAAATGGATTTTGCTGCAGTGGCTACCGGCTAAAAGGAGTCCTGCTGCATTTTCTGTCTTTTTATACACTTTTGCAACTATAAAACTAAACCCAGCTGTCTCTTGAGTGTATTGGTGGCTAGCTAACTCGATAATAAGGTGCAACATGTTAACAAAGTCTGCAAAGTGGAAGTGGAGGCTTGCAGCTATATCCAACTCCCATCAAGACGGCAAACAAGTGTCTCTCCCCAAAATGTCTGTGCTTCTAAAAGAAGTACACTTGGACATGTTAACAAGTCCTCCAACACTACTGAAATATTTAGCCATCGCACACAAGCCGGATCTGATCCTGCACATCCTCAACAATCCACGCTGCTACTTTTCTTGTAATGAAAAGTCAGAAAACTGGCACATAAACGTCATAATTTCAAACCCTGCCGCTGTGTGTGTGTGTGAGGCTTTATATTAAATCACATTTGAAGACACCATTAAAGAAATGTTTGCTCTGGATGTTGTTTTTTAGTCTTTTCACTTTACGCAGACGAAACAGCCTTTTCTGTATTCATTTGTCAAAGGAAGGCAAAGGTAAGCAACCAATTCCAGAGCTCTCGGTGATGAGTTAGTTCGAAGATATACTATATGTATATATACGGGTTACGCATGGTGGCAAAAAAAAACGTCTGGTTAGGGTTAGAAAAACATCATGTTTGTCAGCACAAACACAGCTGGAAAATGTCTTGGCATCTTGTTAGATTTGTCCCCTCGTTTCACCTTTACAAACGTTGAAACGCTGTAGCTGTAACTACTCCACCGTCACTTCCACCTTCCAACATGCACGTCAGCTGCGGCGAACAGTGAATATTGCATTTTCTCTGAAACATTGCACAAACCGCCAGTCTCATTTGGGGTTTCTTTGGCACAGAAGAACATTTGACATTTGGCTGACACTTTAATCTGGAGATATCTGCGATACAGCGAGCGGGAGGCTCAGTGCGTCTTGCGAAGCACTTCTCAACTGTTGCACGGATCAAACCTTCAATCTGTCGGTTACAGGATGCTCTGCCATGCTCCGGCCTCATCGTGGCATCGCTCCAGTAATGAGAGCGTGTTCTTGGCCAATGTTGTCATTGTTATCTAAGTGTTTGGCTGAGTGGGAGCTGTCAAGTGTGTGTGTGTGTGTGTGTGTGTGTGTGTGTGTGTGTTTTTATTTTATCTACAGCGGTCATGTTTCTGTCTGACGGCGTCTCATCCAGATAATCACTCCCACTCTCCGTTTCAGGGATATTAACACGTTCAGCGCGGCTCCACGTTTTTTAAGATCTTCCAGACAAGTCTGTAGGCTGGAGGCAGGACGAGTGTGCGTCCATCAGCTGTGCGCTTGTAGTTATTCGGACCAGGTACAATATAAAGATACGAGCGTGTGAGTGTGAATCAAAGTGTGAGCCAACGGTTCAGTCCAACATTTTTTGGGGCCTGGAGAGGAGTGTGTTTGCGCACAAGCGTCCTAGTTATAGTCGAGTTCTCGTGTCATCCAGGCTGATGTTTTCACCGTCGACTCAGTTGGCTCGGTCCAGCTCCGCAAGTGGTAACGTAATAACAGCCGGGTAATGAAATAACGCCTCGGTATGTGGTGAAATGTACCTTTTACACAACTCAGAAATGTTGTTTCACGCTGTGCATAAATGCGATTACATTCAGGAAATTGATGGCGACTTAGCAGCTTGTTAAGATGTTTCTCCTACGTTTAACAAAGCGAACGTCCTTGTGATGAATCAGCCGTCACTAAACACTTAGTTTCCCTTCCTGCAGTGTATTAAATAAGCTGGACCGAACGCGACTGAACTGTAAGAACGACGGACTGAGTTATGTCCGTCTAATAAAGAGGCTCAGGCAGGAGCTGACAGAAATAGATGGGCCGAGAGAAGAGAGAGTCAAACTCTGTAAACTGAAACCTGAAGCGGCGTCGAGGTCTTCAGGTCAGAGGTGGACTCACGGCTGTGTGAGAATGAGTTTAGGTCACTTGGGTTCGGGCCTCCGCTGAGAGAGAAGCATATAAACACATTACAAACACAGTGAGGAGACGGTGGAGCGGCCACACCGTGTTTACACTCCTTCCCTCCCATGTAAACACATCCTGATAGGCCTGTTTGTGATTCCCAGGCTATTTTTGACTGCATTATTTAGGACTTTCTCTTTTTTTTACACGTGCAGCTGAGTCGAATCCGTGGAAAAGGGAACGTTCAGTGCTTGTTTGGATGTAGAGATGCGACAGACGCTATGTTCTCTGTTGATTCGGGACTAAAACAATGTAGAGTGATCAAAAGACGAAGGAACGCACTGAGATAAACCGAGGAAGGATGCCAAAGAGCAGCCTGAGGCAGGAAGGAAAGAAAGGGGCCGACAATAACACAAAGTAAAAATCTAATTTTGCAGACGGATTTACCTCAAAGTACCTGAAGCACGCATTGTGTGTTTGTGCCGAATTCATCTGAGGACACAAACGGTTCATGTTGGGTCGCAGCCAGTGTTTCACAAGTCATGGAAGGTTAGAACATCGCAAGACAGCTTAAATTTGCAGATTTTTCAAGGGAGTTCTGTGACTTTTTACCCAGATCTCAAAGGTTTAGTTTTTTTCACCTTCAATTCAGCTTGCTGCATAAATTGTAGTGCATTAATACACATTACACCTTCAGTTTGTAGAAATCTTATTTCCCCGCAGTTCTGAAACATCAACAAGTGCAGTGAGATTTAAAGAAAGGCGAGAAATGGCTGTGGACCGATTTGAGAACAGCTTCTAATACACGAAGACTGACTGATTACTTTCATGCCGAATTCACTAGAAGACACTAACGATGCAGAATCAGCAGCAGACTGGTGTTGTTTAACAAAGCATGTGTTACAATCTGCAGGGCAAAATTAAATTAGCTGATTTTGAGAGGGAGTATGGTGTGAGTCATTGTGGAGTCATGTCACATTGCACATTTAATTACCTTAAATCTTTCCCATTTTCTGCCACGTAACAATCTTAGTAAACATCCTTTTCCACCAGATAACGTGAAGCGTAAGACTTGCTGAACATGCAGTGAGATGTAAATTTGCAAGACATCTGCTGATACTACACTGAGAAAGACGTACAGGAGGGTGTATGTACACACACAGGAGGCATTTGTGTAAATCCAGGATGTACTGAGCTGCCAGGCAGGGATGAGAGGATTAACCTGCTAGCGGTCCGCTCGCACGCTGGAGAGGAGGAAGCTTGTGTTGCTGAACATAACGCTGCACAAAAAAACCCTGCAAATGTGTTTTTCTTGGGTTGAAGACGGGCGGTATAATGTCTTTGAACAACCATTGTGGTCATAAAGAACATTATGTATACATAATTATAGTCATTTTATGTCGATGGTGGAACGTTCTCTTGTTTGAGCCAGTAAGAGCAACTTTGAGGAGGTTTATGATCCGACTCAGCTGCCGTTTCATTTCATTTCTAGTTATGCTTTTAAGTTTACTTAAAACCCAAAGTATGATCTTTTCTAAACCTAACCAAGAAGTTTTAGTGCCTCAATTTAACCAAAAAGTGAGTGATAACAGTCCAGAAGTCATAATATGTGAACTGTTTGTCAGCAAGCTTTAATTTAAAAGTCTAATTACGTAGTGTTGCTAACTTGACCTCACGTGCAAGACTGACGTTAGACGGGCAGGCAGAGCGTCCTTTACATTTACAATGCAGTTTTTTTTCAGCATCATCTAAAAATAGCATCGCCCATATTTATTTTGACTGAGAGTAAAACGCCTCCATCTGCTCCTCGAACTCCCTCCGACCGCCAAACGTGGTCGAGGCTGTTCCTCCCTCCCCCCCCCCGAGTTAGAGACTCCCCTCTGAAGGTTAACGACTCCAAACTTATTCTGTTTGAAATGTAATCAGAAGTTTTGAACGATAAAGCTTTTAGATGTACCCCCACGACAATAAGCGGTTTGTTTTGAGTGCGTGTGTCTGATTAAGCGCGGCGTGTTTTTGGATGTGAGGAAGATGAAGAGAGATGTTAATGGTTGAACTTTACAAAGGTCAGCGATGGGTGTGTCGCTCTCGCGCCTCCCATCGGCCTCTCGATTACACCTCTGTTCTGTCTCTTAGCCGTTTTCCACCCACTTCTTCTCCTTCTTCCTGCCTCCGCCCCTCCTCCCACATCTTTTTGTCTCTTTTCCTCTCATTCATTAACCCCATGTGAATCTTATATTCCCCTTGTTTTTCTATTTTATCTCCATTCAAAACCAGCAGCTGTGGGATGAAGTTGTTTTTCCCCCCCCCCCTGCTTTCTCACTTTGTTTCCTCAGATTTCTCAGGGACGGAAATCTCTTCTCTCCCTCTTGGTCGATTGTCAAGAGCTCAAGAAACCCGAGCTCTAATTATTTATAACCCGAGTGGTCCTTTATCTCCCTCATCGTCCGACCTTTTCTTTTTTAAAATCACGTCTTAATCCAGCCGGTTTTTGCTAAATATTTAATGTTCCTGACGCAGCAGGCTGCGGCTCTGTGCTTCACTTTATCGCCTCGAGGACAGTTTGTGTGATCTACACGGCAGAAACACTTCCCTCTGAACCTCTTGTGAAAGTGAAGTGAAAAACCTCTCTGCTTTTCCACCGGTGTGGAAAATACTCCTGAGCAGATGGTCGCCGAGGCTTTGGATGGAAGTCAGGGCTGAAATCGAGTCATGTGTAGTCTGCTGTACGTCCCACGCTGTCCCTTTGGTGCTGAATGTGACTTCCTGTCGCCCTTGTACCATATGTTACTGATATGCCGAGTAAAAAAATCTATAATTTAGTGGAATCAAAGTGTCGGCTGCACCAGTGACATCAAGAAAAATCCTGCATTTTTGCTTCACTAGAGGGAAATATCTGACTTTGAGTTTCAGGCATTTGGCTGATGGTCTCCTCCAGCAGTTAACGCCTTCATCTTCTTAACCCATCAGATAATGTTGGCTTTTTTAAACCATTATCATGATCTTCGATTAGACTAAACCTTAGTATAACTTCACTGTTCTGTGGTGTAACTCGTAGAAGGATCAAATCATTTAAAACTGTTGGCAATTAATGTTCAAATACGTTGGTGATGGTTTGAAAAGTGGTCGTTAGAAGCTGCTTTTGGAAACAGGACAAACCATCTGTTTATCATCATCTGTCGAGGGTTAACGTCGACCAATCACGTCAACAACTCAGGAAGAGGTTCAGTTTTTGATGACCAACAAGTCCCATAAATCACAAAGTAGTTTGTTTTCTGAATGACTGTTCCAAAATGTTCCCATTGTTCTGATCTGACCCCTTTTGTATTTAAGGACTGGTTCAGTTGAGGCCACTAAGAGTATCTGGTTCAACTTATTCAACGATGATCTTTATCAATAAAGACAGTGAGACGGCCTGTGTGGTGAGGCAGGATCCTCCCTGAGACTCTTACTGGAGCTCACAGTGTTACCCTGAGGAATGGAAAGTGATAAGATTGAATTGATACTGATACCATTCACCATTCTGCTCAACAGTCTGATTACTGAGCGATTCCTTTATTGATTCCTGATGACTTCTATGCGTGGGATAGAAAGCAAGCCTGCACATGTGTTTCTCTGAGTCTGAACTTTGGATATTCACCCTCTGTGACGGACGTGCTGCTCGGCTGGGGTTCAATAAAACGTTGTACATGTTGTGTTAAGGGATGTTCAGCCTATAGCTGGAGTTTTGACATATAAGTGTCAGAGAAACATGCCAGCGTTGATAAAAGTTCTCAACCAGAACCAGTCCTCGATCCTCAGCCCTGCATACTCTTATAAGACATGACAGCTTTTTCTGTTGAGCCCGGGACGTGTCGGCTGTCGAAGGGACTGGATTTAGCATTTCTTTCTTCTACTAACTGGGTCTTACTATTGTTTTTATGACCATAACGTCAGTCTCACAAAGTTATTAGTTGACCTCAGCGGACGAAAAGTAAAAATTAGTTTGCATATCTAGAGATAAATCATGACAAACCAACTTCATCAGAACTCTTGAGCCAGTTTTTCCTCATTATGTGTTTATGGGTTGGACCTGTGAACGTCGCTTCATTGTCAGTTTCTGTATGGAGAAGAGAAATCAGTGGGGAAGTCTGAAGTAGAGATTTTGTGCCTTGCTCAGTGACACATCATCAGGGATCTGGAGTGAAACCACAGCTCCACACATTAGTGGTCTGAGTACCGGTGGTTACGCTGTCTTTGGTCGACAGTCGGGTCGGTCACGAGTCCCACATTGGATGAAGCTTTGCTGCCAGCCACATTAGACGCGGAGCTGCGTCTTATTGTCCCGTGTACTGTAGCTTTGCCCCCCAGGGATGGAGGCTGGCTTGTGAATTAGGTCATCACAGGCCCTACTGTATGTTGTCATTGTTGCCAGGCCACAGAAAAACATGGCATCAGCTGCTCCGACCAGCATGTGACGGTAGTTAGCGAGTCGATGTGTTGCCAGATCCTAAAATCAAACTTTGGAACATCTTAAACATTCTTATTATTGTAATAAAGCTCTCATTTCTTTTTTTTCCCCTCAGTATGGTCAAGAAGCAGCAACAGTTTTTTTTTATTTTTTTAGGATTTCTAAATTAAAATCAGCCCAAAGTCGACTCTGTTCTCCTCATGTGTGACACAGCCTGTTGTGGTGAGGGTAAAGACATCACATGCGTTATTAATACAGTTCCTGATGTCCTAAGCTGGAAAAACAGGTGAAAATTGGCTGAAAATAATCAATAAAAATCCTAAAAACAATGCGCCTTAGAAATAAGAATAACATAAATAAATAAAAACAGGTGTAAATTACAGCAGCTTCTTTGTTGTTTGTCTTGTTTGTCATTAATTATTCATTTTAGCGCATCACAATTCACCAGAAGCCAAATTTACGTCTTCAATTTGCCTCTTTTGTCCAACCGACAGTCCAACAAACCCAAAGGCTCATACAGACAAATAAAAAGCAGCAGATCGTCACATTTAAGAAGCTGAAACCAGTGAATGTTTGACATCTTTACTTGAGAAACAACTGAGACGTCAATCAATTATTAAAATAGTACTTGGTACTTTCTTTTCCATCAACTGATCGATTAATCGACTAATCTTTGCAGCTCTCTCAGGGTCGTGTTGTTTGTAATTTACAGATTTTTTTCTTTCTGAAGCTTTTGTGTTTAATTAAAAAAAAATCTCGGCCTTGGAAATAAACTTAAGTCCACTTTTATTTTCCGTAACATAAAAGTAAACTAGCCAGAAAAAGGTTTCTACTCTTGGCTGAGGTGGAAAATGTGACTTAATGGAAAGAGAAGATGTAATAAAGCTTTATTGAAACAGATTTCCTGACACAGACCGTTGGTGACGAACTCTCGCCAAAGTCCTCTCTCTCTCTCTCTCTGTCTCTCTTTGTCTGTCTCTCTCTCTCTCTTTGTCTGTCTGTCTCTCTCTCTTTTTGTTTCCTGTCTTTTTCTGGTTCATATTCGAGCACCTCCCATAATCCCTCTGTTCCTGCTGCAGGCTCAAAGAGGGCCGTATGTTCTGCCCTTCTGTCTCAACCCTCGCTTTGGGGCCACCAACCAAATGGAGAGGAAACACAAACGGCAGCGTTGAAATAATGCGAACGCGGCACGTGGACGTGGACGTGGACGCGGACGTGCCTCCGGCGGTCGTGGCCGGTTTGCACACAGCCCCCCTTCACCCCTCAGATCACCTCAGTCGACCCCTTCACCCTCCGTTTCCATCAGGATCACAGAGGCAAACGCTGGATGAGGCGCGTGTGCTCTGACCTACATTTTAGCCTTAAACATCCTCCACAACGGCAATAACGGCACGTACAGATCAGAGCTGGTGGGAGGAGGAGGAGGGGGGAGGAGGGGGGAGGGGAACATCCTTCTGTTTCAAGATGAAAAGAGATTTCAAATTCCGTACGACCATTTCCTCAATTCTGTAAAAGCTTGTTTTCCAAACGAAAAGAGGAATTATGTAACGCTTGAGACGACGGAACGGCATCGCGAGTGATTGAGGTTTGTGTTTGTGATATTCAGGATGTGGATCCTTGAGCTGATGGGAAGTAAAACAGGAACTTTGGTGACTTTCAGACAGTTTTGTATCACAGTGTAGCGAGTATATAAACCACGGTACACAATTTCCAACCGGCAGACATCTGCCAACTGACATAAAAGCGTCTGGAGGGTTTTATTCCTGTTGTACCAACTACTGATTGTGCTGATGAGCTATAAACCAACCACTCTGTCATTATGCTGCTTATGTCTCTGCTAAAATGTTTTCAGAAACATATTTTAGTGTCTGTTTACCTGTCATATGATGTTGTTTGTCGTCAGGTGTGTGTTTCCCGTTTCAAAACGCGGCACCGCGAGAGATTCCCCGCGTGCCCTCGCTCCACTCTTGTCATCGCCACGTCAGCTCGCTGACATGTCGCCTCGAATCAGCCCTGTCCAGACAGCGAGGTGATGGAGGTCGATGGGGGTCACCCAGGGGACATTTCCCACCGGAGGACGTGTGCCCTCCCGCGACATCCCCATATTTCCTTTGACTCCCAAACATCTCCCTCTTTCAGCCCCTTGTCTCATCACGTTATCTAGAAAGGTGGAGTTGCTGCACAGACACACATGTACAGAGCATTTACAATCATCTAACGTGAACAAAAGATTTAGCATGCATGAGAAAGAAGGCACAGGAAGGAAACGAAAAAAGAAAGGAAAGAAGGAAGGAAGGAAGTCTTTTTTAATTAAAGGGGCGATTGTATAAAAGGAGCGATTACACGGCAGGCAGCGTGCTGAGGGGTCGGCTCTTGGCAGATCTTGGCAGCAGGTTGCCAAAGACTTGGTCTAGAAACCCAGTTAGTGCTTCTTGTTGGGTGGAGTCCAGAGCCGATGCCTGACGGAGACCAGCTGATCTCCAAGAACGCTGCGGATTAAAGTGCCGTTACACAACCGGCAGCTTCATCTGATTGGATGATGCGGCTCAGCGGCGAGGGTGACGTGGCCTTAATTTTACACTCGGGGATAATTCTTGTTGTCGTGAAGTTCAGCGATGAGGTGGAGCCAGTTTTCTTGGTCGGCCCGGGCTGAAATATCTCGACGGTATTCTGGCCACCAGCGCCACTAATGGTCGATTGATCCAGATAATACTGTCAGTGTTGCTGGCAGCAAAGCCTTCTGGGAGATTTGTTGAGCCCGTGGCAGGAGCAGAGATTTAGAGAAGATGGAGAAAGTCTGACTGGTTGAGTTGACTAACAGAAGACTTCACCTCCCGCCGTGTTTCTCTCAGTCATCAGTGACACTAATCACTGTTATTGTTTCTTCAACACTTCAAAGTATGTGCTCACACACACACACACACACACACACACACACACACACACACACACACACACACACACACACACACACACACACACTCTCACCTGACTCATCTATTCCCCAAACTGTCTCATTATCTTCGCTGTCTCTATTTGTCATCTTGATTTCCTCCCCCGCAGTTTGCACTTCCGACTTTCCTTACAAATGGAGATGAAAAACTATATTAAAGCGTCGAGTCGAGGCTGAAGATGTTGTTTTCTATCCGCCTGACGTGTGAACGTATGAATGCTCTCGTTCATCTGAGGCGAGGAAGGAATGACTGCAGGATGATTAGACCAGATGATTTCTCCTCCTTTAAATCGAGAAACCTTATTTAAAATCGACTTTGTTCTGGATGGTACGGCCCAAAGATAACATCACAACACTCGTACTTTAAGGCTGTATCTTAATATAATGATATCCAAAATCTAAGGTGATATATCGTCTCGTGTCATCGGAACGATATAAAGACACGACCGTGCCGTCGAGCTACATCGAGGACGTCGCTCATTTGAGTTCTGCTCCTCTCGCCATCCAATTGAGATGTTTCCATGCTTATTTGTAGTTGGTGGGTTTGCTCGCTGGCTCGCCTCTGGGTTTGGAGGGTAAAAACTCGGTCAAGCGTCGGCTTCACTATGCTAATTTTCCCTCCTAATGAATTTTTGAATGGAGTCCAAACCCCCAGAAATGTGTGTTTGCTGTTAAGTGAGGTTCTTTGAAACACTGGAGGCTGCTTACAACTCCCAACACACACTTGACACACACACACACACACACACACAGCTTCCACTTTGTATCGCAGAGTATTTGCTTTTGACTCGATCCACCGTCGGTACGATTACATTACTTTTTAATCTACTCACGTGAACGTACGCGCGCTCTGTGACGATGCCTAGCAACCACATCTGTCGGGAATGAGAACGACTGAGGTAAAAACTGATGGTGACACATCATGACGAGGTGGAACTCTGCAGAGCTCCATTTAAAATTTCCATAATTTTAGAAGCGTTGGGTTTTTTCTTGCTCCTAGAGGAGATATTTGTCTCGTAACCAGGGGAGATTTCCCACGTTTGAGCAATATTTTTGGATGTTTTCAACCCACAACTGCAACACTTGTTTTTCTTTCATTTGAACATGGAAGTTATTTCTTGACTTTTGAGAAGAGAGATCTAACAGTCGTCTCCTGACAGGCTTTTTAGAGTTTTTAGAATAAACTCACTGTCTCAGGGGTAGAGCCAGCGTCTTGTTATCGGAAGGTCGCTGGTTGGATTCCCCTGGTCTGCATGTCGAAGTGTCCTTGGGCAAAATACTGACAACGCTGCAGTTATTCTCTGGTCAGGTTTAGGAACAAAAACACTTGGTTCGGGTTAGAAAACATCATCGTTTGGGCTCCAAGATCACAGGTGGAGATGGTCAGACGTCTTATTTAAACAATACTCGCTTTTGACACAACAAACACAGCTGGAAATGGAACGTTTTGTGCAAATGACAACCTCAGATCTGTCTTTGGATTGTAGAAACATTAAGCTAACTATGAAATCCAGTGTGAGATGATGTGCCTGATTTTAAACATTCCTAAACATCGGCACAGACTTCACATCTTACTCAGACTTTGCCTTAAGATAACAAAATACTTCTTCCTTTTGAATTGGCTGCAGTCACACTTTGTTTTCTCTCTACACACTCATAAACACACGTCTTATGACTGTCATGCCCGCTCTGCAGGCTACCAGGCTAACCGCTTGTTGACCCTCCCTCCTTTAAAAGCTTAACATCTCCCTGGAGCTTCTATACAGACATTTTGGGACTCGGGCCCTTTTGGGGCTCGGGCCCTGCTCATTAATCGTATCTGATTGGTTTTAATACGTTGTCCACCGATTCACGTATTTAAAGACTGAAATCATGTCGGAGGATGTGATTGACGACACGATTTATATCAATCCGGCAGCGTGTTTTTACGAACATGATCTTTTTCTGTATTTACGCAGCTTCGGTGTGACTCTGGGCTTTTCTGAACTCCAGTTTTTATTTGATGCTGCCGGGCTGAAATGTGCAGCCATGTGATCTCCGGCTCGTCTGTCAGCTGCAACACTCGGCAGCCAGCACAACAGTTAGAGCCTGTTTTGAAATTCTCCAGCAACGGGTGGTTGATGAAGAACTCACGCTCGGATTAAACGGAGGAAGACGTCAGCGCAGCAGCTTTTCACAGCTCGGCACAAACCAGTGGAAGACGGTGGGAATGTGAGACGGAACAGAAGTAACATGAATGAAACGCTGCACTCTGTACTGCTTCTCCTGCCTGATGAGTTTATCTTATTTGTTTAGTGAAACATTCAAACTCAACATGTTTTCATGGCTGCACTTCTCCATTACAGCGTCACAGACGGCAGGCTGAAGACAACTTAGATTCTCTGTCAACAGGTGGTTGATTAAGATCCTACATGACCGTCCACAGGCCTCTGACTCTGATGAAAACGGCTCCTTTGCGAACTGAAATGAATCTCGCTCGACTTTAAACGAACATGTCAAGAAACCCAAAGTGATGTTTGGAGTTATTTTCACCCTGCAGGAACTCACACGCTTATTACTGAAGATCCTGAGTTATCACCCCGATTTTAAGATATCTTCAGGGGGTATCACCACCAATTTACACATTAAAGTGTGTTTACAGGTCTTGGAGAGTAGCCTGCGACTGTATATGTGAAAAAAATCGAATAGAATTGCATTCTGGGTAATGTAGGCACCAGGTTTTAAAAGAAAGAAGAATGTGTGGAACAAAAACGGCAATTTCTCTGATTCTGCTGTATCGACTTTGAGCATTTGTTTTTAAACTGTCCACCGGTTGTATGGGGAGGGCAATCCTGGTGCCTACATTACCCACAATGCAATGCAATGCACAGAAAAACAAAATGTTGTCACCCTGGAGCAAAATTTCATAATGGTAATGTAACTTAAAGACGGTTAGTGAAATATGTCAGATGTTTGTTTTGTTTCTCAGATGTGAGAATCTGAAGTTTAGTTTCACAGTGAGGCTGATTGGCCCGCGTGCCAAGTTCAGGTCCGTCGCCAAGCTTGTGGCTGGTTGCCATGGCGACCGGCCTCTGATTGAGCACAGATGCTGCTTCGAGCTGCCGGGAGTTTGTTTTCCATCGTTTTACCGTCTCGTTAAAGTTCAGGTTAAAAGTTTAAGTTTCAACAAACCTTCAAGATGGTGTGCAGTGCATTCTGGGTGTTGTAGTCCATCTGATTAGCCCTCTCGTGTTTCCATCCTTCCTTTCTCCCCTAAGTATTTCTTCTTCTTCTTCTTCTTCTTCTTCTTGTCTCTCCTTCACGAATGTAGTCATGTGTTCTCGACTCCAAACACACACACTCACACACTCGTGCAGTAACACAGTCTCGTACACACACTCATCTCCACGTGTTTACCTCTGTGATGGAGAAATGTTCGTCACTGGACCTCACAGAATGCCCCTTTTAAAGAGAAAGAAACTGTGACAGAGTTGTTAATCCTCAGGACTTCACTCTGATTCGGTTTCAGTCCAGCAGCTCCTGAATCTCATCTGAAAGTCTGTGTGGTCGACTGAAGACGCACAGAGCTGCTTTTGTTCACAAAGGACAAAAAGGAAGTGAGGAATTATTTGCAGAGGGTGGAAGAGATGTGTTACAGTTACTCTCTACAAAGTAACTGAGTACATTCCTTGTGAACCTGCAGTAAAGGTTTTAGCATGGCTTCAGAAAACTGACCAATGTTGATTAGCTTTAGAATTAGCATCGGCTAGTTAGCACATTGTCTGAAAGACCGATTGTTGAATGGTTTAGTTCTGGTTTTCTACACATCTACAGCCTTTGGACAGCGAACACGTGCGTAACTTCAGTAGTGCAGACATTTTGTGCCCCTCTTCTCGACAGTGAAGGAAACAGCTACAGGCATCAACGCGTTCTGTGTGTCGGGCTGGAGGTCGTCGTCCAGGTCACTTCCTCCTGCAGACGGAGGAGGAAAAGTGTCGGCGGTGGGAAAAATAGCGGAAACTCCCCGAAGCGTTACGCCAACAACATGTTTTAACACCTGGGCGGTTGAACGAGTGCAAACCCTCACCAGGACAAAGGAGACACAAATCATGATCATCACTGAGGCGTGTTATCAGTTTAAGGCCCGTAAATCTGTCGGCTAGTATAAACATGAATATCTGCGCATGGAAAGTATTCCAAGCGATAAAGAGTTGAGCCTGATTCCCTTATTGAACGACTTGGTTTCATTGTTAAGTCCTTACAGCTGCTTTTGCAATCGCGGCTTAGTTTTAATCTGAAATTCAAACAGGAACAATGACAGCTTCGTCTCGCGGTTACATGAACAGGTGCAGTCGGTCCTCGAACACACACTGCACAGATTGTTGTCTCATCCTGCGAGAAAATGTTCGGAGAAGCTCAAACTGCAGAGTGTAAATGACAAAACTGGAGCAAAGTGTCTCCACTTTAGCCTTTAAACTAGAATTAAAACCTTTTAAAGGAGGAAACAGTTCACAGAAACGGCTCATATCTGCTTTTTTGTGTGAAATATTACAGGAACGCTTCGCTTTCATTTTGTTTTTGGTGGTAAAACTTCCTCAGCATGATGTCGAGGGTGGAGTCGCATGTGTCATGCAGAAATGTAAGGAATCGGGGGGGGCTGTGTAACTGGGGCGAAGGTTTTTGCTCTCGACTCGGTGATAAAGTCTCTGCTTTGTTGTGGCACAGCAGAGCAAACTTCAGGAATTCAAAAGCTGAAAAAAAAGAAGAAAAAAAAAAAAAGACAGAAAGCAGCGAAGCGTTTGGCTTTCAGGCTGTTTTCAATTTTCTATCTGCTGCGTGTGTGTGTGTGTGAGAGAGAATGTGTGTGTGTGTGTGTGCGTGTGTGTAAATGG
>OMLP01015101.1:0-11450 GCA_900302685.1 Spondyliosoma cantharus | reverse complement strand
CACACACACACACACAGAGCTGCATGTTGAACTTTCAGCTTTCAGACACTCATTCTTTTTTTTCTTTTTTTTTAATACGACATCTCTCCTGCAGGGGGCTCCGTTTCATACAGGTCCTTCTGCAGAGTCTGGCAGACGGAGAGAGGGATGAGAACAAACCCAACCTCATCCGAGTGAATGTCATCAAAGCCTACGAGCAGGCGCTGAAGAAGTACCACGGCTGGATCGTTCAGAAGATTTTCGATGTGAGGAAGATGTCATTATTTCTGTTAATGAGCTGTGATATGATATTGTAGTGGACAAGACCTGACCCTTAGAGCTGCAATGATTTGTCAACTAATTGATTAGTTGATTGACAGAAAAATATAGCCAACAATTTTGATAATGGATGGTTAAAGAAATTTTTCATGCAAAAAATGCTTTCAGATGCTAAAATACGGGGATTTCTCGCTGTTTTCTCCAATTGCCTAATTTTTCTTTTACATCACACTAAACTGCAGGGTTTGAGCTATGTTCGAGCAACAACTTTAATGACAAACTTTTCAATGTAATGAGTATTATTTAAGTCAATAATATAAACGGACTAAAAGAAACATGTTCTCAAAAGCCCCTCAGATGGTAGTAATGTGTACTTCCTACTGTGCCAGCGAAAAATGACTTCTGCTGGTGACAGCCCGTAACGTTAGTTATTTTAGAAACCCCACAAAGCTCAGATTAAAGGGGAATCTTGTAATGTAATGTGAAAAAATAGACCTTCCCCATCTCTTGGATACCTACACGAGCCTGTGGACGATTTGATCCAGTTGTTTGATGCTGCTGGATGTC
Source organism: Spondyliosoma cantharus (assembly GCA_900302685.1). Taxonomy (NCBI): domain Eukaryota; kingdom Metazoa; phylum Chordata; class Actinopteri; order Spariformes; family Sparidae; genus Spondyliosoma; species Spondyliosoma cantharus. The sequence goes on along the minus strand of OMLP01015101.1, from coordinate 10,625 downwards.
TACGTGAAGGACTCGGGTCGGATTTTCCCCGAAAGTCCAAATGATGTCTCAGTGACTCTCAGTGCCAATCTAAGCTCTACTAACAGTGAGCAACAGTAGCTAATGTTGGTTTACAAATGGACTCAGAACTAATGGCCGGCTTCCAGCTCAGAAGTTCCACAGAGCTCCTTTAAACCCTGCTTAACTGAATATTAAGAGTTTGGACTGACAAAACAGGCAAATGGATTGTATCATATCGGTGTTAGTCTTTGCAATTATACTACAGTTCACTCATTCATCTTGTAACCATACCCTGTATTTATTAATTTTCTTGCTAAGCATATATATAATGGTAGCCTATTTATTTTAGCTTAAGTGACCCATCCGTTAGTTCTACCTAATGATCATGGATTTGTTTGTTTTTTTTATCCTCGCAGGCAGCGTTACATGCAGCTCCCTACAAATCAAACTTCCTCAAGGCTCTGTCGAAAGGAGAGGAAGTGAAAGAGGAGGACTGTCTGGCAAATGTGCGGCTCTTCCTGGTTAATTACTCTACCACTGTGGACGCCATCTACGAGATGTACACAAACCTGAACGCAGAGCTGGACTACACTGTTTGACGTCCCAGGACACGACTGGACAGGAGGGTCGTCTGTCCCACCGCTGAAGTTCAGGACAATTCCCGGCCTTATGAGATATTTTTAATGAGATTGTTTTAATTGTTTTTCCTTTCAGTTTGATATTTATGACTTTGATTATGCCTCGCTGAATATATAACGCTGTACATTTGGTCTTAAAACGATGCCTTAATTGTGTTTGTGTTCTTGTACATGATTTAAAGTGATTGCAGGATTGTTGCAGCTCTTATGAAGAATTAGTTTCTTTTATATTTATGGCATTAACAAGTGGCTTTGACCTGTCCCATCAAAGAGAGGAATACAATATTGTAAACACTATTACAGGAAACCATTTCAGATGTTCTCTGCCTCCTGAGCCCCGAGTCACCTCCACTGTCAGTCTGGGAGCAGCGGCCCCAGTAGTCATTTTTTTTTTTTTTTTTAGATTTTAACCACAGTTGTGTGGTAGCTGGAATCCATTTAGTGCCTTGATGGTAATCAATAAATACAGAATTAATATATTTGTAATTCTATTTTACCTACAGAACAAGAGTGACTGTATTTTTCTGAGGGCGTCACCTGTGTGGAGCTTGTGGCGTGTCTGTGTTGAATCAGAAGGTGTGGACCACTTGTGTCGTATTTGTATTGTTTTGTGGTTTGTTTTGTTTCTATTTATGTCTCAACTGGCATAACCTCTTTTTACACAAGCTTTATAATGTTAATCAATATTTCTAATTTCAGGAGACAGCACATCATGTGCGCATCAACTTACTTTGGTCTACATTTCCTGTATAGATACTTAAAGATAGGCTGTCTGTTTCTGGATTATCAACTTTGATCTCATTTGTTGTTATGACAAGATTTTAAATTAATAATAATTGTGACTTTAAATAAAAAAAACAAGTGTTAAAATCTAGTCGAATCATTCCAATACAAATCAAATGTACAGTTCATAAATTTGACTCTAGATGGCAGTATTTACTGTTCTTCTCACTTAAAAGCACATCTGTGGTGCAGCTACTGCATGAAATCCTTGAAATTATGTTCACTGACAAAACATAAGCAGTGCAGATGCAGCTCAAGTCTTTGAGGTCATAAATTACTCTAAAAAAAAAAAAAAGCTTTGATTCATGTTTATAACTGCGAGGGCAGGTTTGTGCATTTTCAAAAGCTTTTGGATTTCGCTCTCAGCACAAACATTTCTGAGGCTGATTGCTGAAACGTCTGTTAATACAGTCTATCCTGAACAGTAATTTTTCCCAAACATCAGCAGCAAATTGGAGGAAAATCCTCTCTCTCCTTCATGTGTCCTAATCCCGCAGATCAACCAGCCTCTTCCTCTGCCCAGTCTTACTTATCTGAAGTGCGTCCCAGAGGCTGGAGTGGCTCTGGTTCCTCTCCCAGAGGAGCCGAGCCTCGGCTAATCGTCTCAGAGCGAGGGCGAGGGGAGCATGTCTGTAATCCTGTAGGTTTATCAGCAGAGCGTCCTGGCCTGTCCTCACTGATAGATAGGAATGGAAACGCTTCGAGCGAAGCCGGGGACACAATAGGCTAAAGACAGGAAATCATTTACAACAATGCCTCAATGACAAAGCCACTGACCTTTAACTCTGAAATATCTGTTATCTGCAATGGGGTAATCAATTGAATATTGCAGCTTTATTCCCAACAGTGTGTCTAATGCCATTATTCACGCCATCAGGGTTATTTGTGTTGTGATAGACTAGTTAGACTGGATGTGCATTTTTTTTTGTCCATGGTGACCTAAACCACATTACTGCCAGAGCATCCAATTTAGGAGGACAAATGATGCAGAATAACGACGCAGGCAGGAACGCCACCACCTTAAATTAGCAATTCAATAGTTGGGAAACGCAAGCTCATTTCAACAGAATGTGAACAGTAATATTCTTGTGGATTTATCTTCGGGAAAGCATTTATATTTCTGCCATGAGCAAAGAGGAAAGCCTGCACATTTATTTACATCCATGTTTTTTTTTGTTTTTTTTTTGGAAGTGCTGAATTGCTTCTGCCTCAAGCGTTTGCCATTCGTTTGGACAAACATAATTAGCACTTTCGACTTGCATCATTTTACAGAGGAATCAATCCACATATATTTTCTGCTAAGGATTGACTTACATCATATTATAAAACCTTCAGTGAAAAGATAGATTTTAATAAAATGAGATCCAAGGCTGAAAAAAGGGCAACTTGCCTGGTGGTTAAGCCCTTAAATCCCTTTGCAATAAAACCAGAAAAATGTCATCTTGCCACAACTAGTTTATAAATGAAAAATGAATGAATTTATGAAAATGAAAAAAAAAACCCTTCTTCTCCGCAACACGTCTGGCTGATAATAACTGATGATGCGTAATAACACAAACTGCTTTTCAGGGTTTAGAAAATGTCATTTACTTGACAATCCTTATTAAGAAGAGGCAAAAAAAGGGGGTGAGGGATCGGGGGTCATACATTGCAAAATGCAGTTAATTCAACAACATACTTCATGGAGAGCGCTCACATGTTTCATATATAATAATTGCACTTTTATAATTATAGAGACAGTTTTGCCATACGACTCAACAGGCTGACATAAATAAATAGTGATTACAGAACCAGTGCAGACACACAAAGAACTAGTCAGTCGTACCATCTCCCACCGTCAGAGATAATATAGCCCTACAAAGAAGATATTGTAAATGATTCAGGTGGCACGGGTGGAACCAGTGTCACAACCTTCCCGAGGGGAAAAAAAACTGTCCACGCAACCTCTTAAAATTGAACAAAAATACAACCAAAGGGCACATCTTGCTTGGCCTGAATTGCCAAAGTGTTGATTTGGATATCCAACAGTCCTAATACATTGTGCTGAGCATGACTTCATTAAATCAATTAAAGGTGCACTCTGTAGTTTGGGGAAAGACAACTTAATCAGAAGAGAATTGACTATTTATGCCTAAACAGACTAAATAAAACAAACTTTTCATTTTAATGACTGAATAAACAAACTTTCATACCATTTCACTTTGTGGCGGACCCTGCCACCTTTCTAGCTTCAAACAGTGTTCTGGGGACCTTATTTCCCTCTGAGAGCAGCTTGTTCATTCAGTATACAGAGTTTGTGTTATTGCCTCATTAATATTGTAAATATTAATATTCCATGTTTGAATGTCTTCTCCAAACTACATAGTGCTCCTTCAAGTTACATGACAACAAAAATATTATTCACATTTGTATGCAAATTCTCAAGTTTCCCCCTTACAGTGGCTGTGGAAATTTGCATCATGTAGCAGAAGCCTGCGCGCTGCAGTGGCCAAAAAAAAACAAAATCCACAGCGAAGCAGCAGATGACCAGAAGTTCAGATAATAATCAAGGAACGTTCCCTCCGAAATAAGAAGCCATTTTATGTAAAAATATACATTATATTCACAAAAAACAGCAATCCTTCCCCAGATTCAAGTTTTTAGTAGGGTATGATTATTTTCAGTTCAGTAAGTTTTCAATCTCTCGCAAAATATACAGTTCATGTTCAAATGGTGAGGGGGAAATTCTGATTGGGTGCTCAGCATCAGTATTAAACGAGGAACAGCAGGCATATTTGATGGCCATTTAAGATATAAAAATAAAACATGAAAAGTCCATAAGATAAACCTGTATCTTCAGTCGTGATTATCGTTTACCAGGCTTACAACACAAAGCCTTCTACAAACACGGTACATGCACAAACTAAAAAGGCATGTCTCGTTCTCACAGATGTCTAAACTGACACACTTCCGTCCCCGTCGTCTATATAAAGGTTCTGTCACTTCAGTGTCCCGCCGTGTCACAGCGCCGCGTCACAGCGCCGCGTCTTTATCTATAGACGGGGAGCTGGATGTGCGCTTGCTGGTGGTGCTCCAGCAGCTGAGGCATCCCCATGGCTTCGTACCCACGGCCCAGCATGCGCTCTTTGATGCAGGGAGGGTGGATCTCACTGATGAGGCACTCCAGAGACTGCAGGCTGCTGCTTAGCATGGCAGCGTGGCACAGGCTAGAACTGGACAGCCCGCAACAGAGGTTTTGGTCTGTGCTGTAGGCCTGGGCGTGAGGAGGGAGAGGCGGGTGGAGCTGTGGCTGGTGTTGCTGTGGGTGGTGGTGGTGGTGTTGGTGGTGTTGGTGGCGGTTTGGGTGGAGGTGGGGATGGGGATGGGGATGGGAGAGCCCCAGGTCCCTAGGCCTGGCTGCGCATGTACCCGTTGCCAGCACCTGAGAAGTATAACAGTCGCTATGAGGGGTGGCCATGACGGCGTCCCACAGAGGAGCGAAGTACTGTCCGACAGGGAGCTCCCCCTGCATGGCAGCACGGTTTAGAGAGGAGCCGCCGACTCGTTCCTGCCCAGGATGCGGCCTATATGTCAGCTGCGAGGAGCAGCTCAACGGAAGGCAGGTTTCAGGAGGCTGGCCAGCCTCTGCTGCTCTGTGCCCCTGAGCGCCGTTACTCACACTATACATCCTCACTGCTCCCTGCTGATAGGGCTGATGCTGCTGCTGCTGCCGCCACACTGTGTAGTCTCCTTTCTCCAAGTACCCAGCTTTGGCTATGTCTGCACTCTGCGTAGGTATTACTGCCCCTGTGAATGCCAGACTGCTGTGGGGCGGCACCCCCGGGACAAAGTCTGAGTCTGGATGTGCCACGGCAGCCACGGCCTGCAGAGAGGGGCTGGCTCGGGCTTCTCCCCCCAGCTGCAGGGCCTGGCTGTGGGGAACTCTGCTCATCTGCCTCATCAGGCTGTGAACCTCCGCCAGCTCAGACTGGGGGGCCTGGCTCTGATCTCCAGAGGCCATCCCTCCGCTGGAACAATGTGTCTCAATGGGAACATCAGGGGGCTTACATGAGCTTATATGATAGGCCTTGTGCCCATGTCTGACTGTGTAGCCATTATTCACGGGATTATTGTATGGTGCCACAGGAGTCTGGCTGTTTGCATGTTTAGTCCTCCTGCCCTCGGAGTTCTTCACCACACCTTTGACCACTACAGAGGCTTTGACGACGGCCAGCAAACCCTGGTAGCCTCCTGAGTACGGGTGTGAATAGGGGCTGTAGCGTGGGCCTGTGGTGTCCAAGCCGTTGACCGTTTTGTTGAGCTGTTTATGTTGTGGGACCCGGACATCAGACGGAAAGATTTTGATGGACAGCGGACTGTTGGCGTTCTTCTGGGCAAAAGCATCCAACTCTGCAGGAGACGGGTACCGAGAAATCATGGAGGCTGGCTCACCTGAGAAGGAGGCAGACAGACACAAGCAATTAGTCTGCAAGCAGCAAAGAGAATCCTCAATTCTTGTGTTTTATGTCACCATGTTACCATTTCAAACCTGTTTTAGGGAATAATGGCAGACATCAACGTGGCGTATAAACTAATTTCAAGGAGGGAAAAACCTCCAGCGCTGTTTGATCAGTGCCTAATGAAATTAATTCAGACTTATTTCAACCCAAAATTAGCTTACCCTGGGAAATCAAACAACAGCAGAGGACCTAATTCTACTGAAATGGCTCAAACTAGATTAATTTAATGACATTTAGCAGTTAAACCAAAGCCTGAGCAGCCAAGTGGAAGCTGACTGTAGTAACTGTGAACAATTTCAAAAGGTGCTTTAGACTTAAAGAAGACATATCATGCTCATTTTACAGGTTCATAGTTTTATTCTGGGTTATTACTAGAATCAAAAACACATCCGTTTCCTCATACTGTCCAGTGCTGCTACCCTGTACTCCCCCTTTAAGGACCCCCACCTAAATACTCAGTCTGCTCTGATTGGTCAGCTCACACAGCCAGCACTGCTAACAACAACAACAACAACAACAACAACAACAACAGAGCAGCTGTGTTAAATTAATTTGGACATGCCAAACTAGCTGCTAGGTATAAATTATGCAAATATGAGACTCTGTGATGCAGCGTGATGTCACAAAGTCACAGAATTAAAGGTGCTTTGCTTATGTTTGGTGGACCCTGCCACCTTTCTGGTTTCAAACAGTGTACTGCTGAATATTAAAAGTCTGAGTTTGAATTTCTTCTCCAAAACTACATAGTGCCCCTTTAAAGGAGCAGTGTTTTCTGTGGGAGAGAGGAGCTTCTGTTGGTGCGGACTTTGACATTTTAACTTTGAAGATTTCACAAGAACATATATAAAACACTGATGGAAAAGGAAAGAAAAAAATGGGTCTCCTTTTAAAAAAGATCCCTGATTAGGCCACATGTTAGCATAAGCACTGTTAATAATTTCTCAGGCTACTGACGATCATTTCAATGATATCCCCTAAAATGATCCAGCCCTAGTTTTGGTTGTTTTCTCACCAACCTTACAGTCATTCAAGCACCACCAGTTCCTACCCTATGAATTTTTGTTCCACTTTATGCTTTTATGGACCCAAACGGATTCTACTGTAAAAGCGCGGAGCCTAAACTGTCAAGAAAAAGTTGATGCAGATTGGAAGAGAGCAAACAGCGAGCACCGCCGATTGAATTGTGCGCAGGAAAGCTGACGGGACAAACTAAGATTGGATTTAAACACTATTATTCAGGCAATTTCATGGCTGCTTAACTCCCAGCAACAAAAGGAAAGGTGGAAAAGGCGCCCCATTTAAAAACAATAAATCACCTGGTAGAAATTACCGCCACCTTTCAGAGTGACACTTTTATGGAAATCCTAGCATAAAAAGAAAAAGGTGCTGAAATTAACCTACATCAGGCTTTGAGTCGGAAGTCATAGCTGGAAAAAGAACAAGGCTGTAATCTGCAATAAAAAAAAAAGAGGACGAAAAATAAAAACAAAACACCTCATTTCATTTTCAATAACAAAACCAATTCCAGCTATGCAGGGGAGAGCTCACTTGTTGTTCCCATTTGAAATTGATTTGGGAGTTCATTTCATTTCAGGGCCTACAGTGAGCCTCCCGACTGTGAAAATGATTCAATCTACAAGATCCATCTCATGAAAGAAATAAATTGGGTGTTTAAAATGGAGGAAAGAGGTAAGGTGGAGTGTTCAATCCATCCAGCAATCTCCCAGTGGAGCAGAGAGAACGGCGCACCATGGTGCCAGGAGCATGAATGAATTCTACAGAGAAATACAACAAAGCAAAACACTGCTTATTATGTATCACAGAGCAGCGCTGCTATAGAAAACCGTGACATCTGGGCTGTTGGAGAGGTGTTTAAACTGCATGCAACACCGAGATGTGTGCTCCCTCTTCTCCGGTTTCCCATAATCCTTCTTGTGGAGAAAGAGGTAACAGGAAAGGAAAAACAAAACAAAACCCCATCTGCAATAACGATATCTGGCCTTTAGCTGGAAGCTGAATATTCATGACCATAAATGATAAGAGGAGGAGGTTTGCATCCACCTGAAAGGGGCTCAGGCGACGAGAAGCGATGACACATTTAAAAATATAATAAATCCTAACATGAGCAGTGCACGAAAGTTGTCTATTTTCTCCCTTGGACGACGTCGCTCAGCCACCAATGATAGATAATTTGGCGAAACGAGCAATTTGAGTCAGTCGGCGCTCGGTAAAAATGTCAGCGTCAGACCCCTGCACGCTGCGGCCGGCTCGCTGTTCCACAAACACTTCAAACACATTGAATGCTAACACGTCTTCACAGGGTGTCTGATATTGTTAGTCCAGAGATTACAGCCCTGTCAGAGCCGTGGAGACACAACACAGCTGCACTTCCCACTGAGGCTGCCTTAATGTGGCACTATGGAAAACCTCATTAGCAAATAGGCCTTCCCCACTCTGAATTCACATATTTATCACTCGTGGTCCGCTACTGTGTGACATATGCATTAAAAAAAAAGTGACAACTGCTGGATAATGTGGAGTTAAAACTGAGGGCACAAACACACCAGCATTAAAAGGTGCATCATTGACTGATTTTTTAAATGTTTTTTATGAATAAACAAACCGACCTTAAAAAGGACATCACAATTTTAAACTGTTTTGCTGTTTGTATGTGGTGGACCCTGCCACCTTTCTAGCTTCAAACAGTGTTCTGGGGACCTTTTTTTTTTTTGAGAACAGCTTGTTTATTCAGTTATGGGAAAATGTTATATTTTTTAGTTTGGATTATTTCCTCATTAATATTGTAAATATAATAAGCTGAGTTTGAATCTATTTCTCCAAAAACTTCATAATGCCCCTTTAAAACCACTCAAAATTACAACTAGAGGCACTTTTTTCAATTTAGGTGACAATAAAAGGAACAATCCACCCCAAAAAGTGAAGATCCAGTCATTATCTCCCAAGCTGATGGAAAGCTTCTTAGTCTGCAGAACATTTCTGGAGCTTCAGAGCAAAAGAGCATCGCAGCATTCTCCTGAACAAGTGAGGTAGATGGGGACTACTTAAAAATACTTTTAAAATACTTAAAAAAAAAAAGATAAAAAAACAAACAAACATAGAATGGCTCCTCACAGCTTGTCCAGTGTGATCCAAGTCTCTGGAAGCCCAGAGATCCCAACTTGATTTGACTGTTACTGTTCCTTTAATGCCAATCAGTGGAGTTAGATGACAGTAAACTGAAAACACAGCACATCATGTTTACCAGTCAACAGTGGCTTTTCTTGAAACATGTGGTAGTGGCAATTAAAAGTCATTTTTAAACAATACTGGCTCATTTTCTTCCAGCCTTCCCGCAAAAACACACCCAAGTCAAACAGCACCTCAAAATGTGTGGTTCATTAATTACAATCTGGCACTACGAGAGCTGAAGTTTCCCTCGGAAGGTGCCAAGAAGGCAGGAACACACTGTGTCGAGGCTGCCGTCTCACCCAAACTCTCAACATGTGAGCCCATGCATGCTACTGAAAGTGATAATTGACAATGTGCATAAAGTATCGCTTCTGTGGTTCACTGCAGGTGACCGAAGAGGTTATTTGCACCCTCCAAAATGGAGACAAGTTTGAGCTGGAATGCTTCTGCTGTGCATTTTGCCATTTTTCTTCTTTTTTTTTTTTTTCAAAGCAGCTGGAGCATTTCAAAGCATGTGCATCAGTCTCTCCCAGCTCACATTGGCCTTTATCCTGAAAAACAAGCACACAAACAAGGAAAAAAATGTACAAATGAAGCCAGCTTTTCTCCTTTAACCTTCTTACTTATTATTAGGCTACAATAATTATATTCAGTCTGCTACTTGGCTCCTTTTTAAATCCCAGGCCTTTTGAGCTGCAGCACAAAAATTTATGAGCCAATAAATTAGTAAATACTTTTCACCTAGCAGATAAAAAATGTCCGTTACAAAAGAGCCGTATATTTTTTAGCCTTTAATGTTTGCCTCTAGGAGATGAGATTATTCATGTTTGTTCTTCATGTAGGTTTGCATTAATGAATGCTTAATCTTTAGTGCATAATAAGCACAAAGGCCAAGAGAAACCACCCAAGGTCATAAGATAAATCTGAAGTGTGCATAAAGCAAAGTGTGAATGAAACACAATTTAGTTGAACTCTCAAAGCTAGTAGACATTGATTTCCTTTACATTTATTACAAAAATAAACAGAAGACGTGAACAAGTCATCTGTTCTCTCCTTTAGATCGTCAACTATACATTTCTTCTTGACACGGTTTCTCGTCTTTCTTTGCCGAGAGTCACTGCAGTCAGTCACATAACCCAAAAAAATGCAGTGGCGTAGAATAAAGGGGCATGAAAACAAATATGAGGCTGTTCACATGACAACGGGGGGAAATGGAAGCTGTGTGTTGTCAGGTAAGGAATGGCACAGAGATAATTAGTGGTCTGACATTAAGCACTTAATCACCCTGAACCTGCAGACTGCACGCTGTTTCACTCTTCAGCCCTGACGGAGAGCACGGGCAGAAAAAAAAAAAAAAAAACAGCACAAAAAAATAACATCAGCCACTTTTCCAAAGCAACCTTGGCTGAGGGCATCACATAGTGCTTACAAATTTTTTAATTCTCTGACCCTCAACAACCCCGCCGCCTCAGTTGCTTTTAGGCGGGCATGATTGAGGCGGGTTACGTGGGATTGA
>OMLP01015100.1:0-15754 GCA_900302685.1 Spondyliosoma cantharus | reverse complement strand
CCGCGTGTCGCTGCGTGTTGTGGGACTCTCGTGCATGCGGGGTCCGGGTCTATGTTCGCCTCTCTGCGTCCTCCCGCGTGCGCCGACGTCAATCTATAAAAGGTGAAATGAGGACAGAAAGAGTAATCAATGCCCCAGGTGTCTGAGGGCATACGGATTTCCTTTTTTCCCGCTTTCCCCACTCTGGAAAAACAAAGAGCGACAGTTTGAGTCAACGAGCAGACTGCAGAGGTCATCTAAGGCGACGCTACTGTAGTGTTTTTTCCTGACATTAAAACCCGTTACTTATGCAGATTACCGCAAAATTCCACATTTTCTCTCGCGGGGTGTTGGTGCCGTTCTCGCGTGTGCATGTGTGACAGAGCTGCGGGACGAATGGCCGGGGCGAGTGCTGGATCTTATCTGTGTGTGACAGGGAGAGGGACAATGCAGCGCATAGATGCCAAGCCAACTGCCACCTTGCAGGGCTACGGCGCTTTTTATAGCCCTCACTCGTCAAAAAAAAGGCAGCAGATCTTTCTCTCTCTCTCTCTCTCTCTCTCTCCCCTCCCTGCTCCGTCTGTCTCCGCGCTCTCATTGTATTCTGTGGAGTGTTCTACTTTTTTAAATGTTCTTATTCCCCATTTAGAAGGCGAGTTACGTTTAAGCCCACAGTTACTATGGCAACCCCTATTTGCATCTGAAAAAGTGCATTTGAAGGGGGCCAACGAAATGTGCAACAACATGCCTCGGCGTTGTGCCTCGCTTAGCGAGCACAGCAAACACGGGCATGTGAGGGATGTGATGTGGGTCGTCTTGGGTGGTGGCGGAGGTGGGGGTGAAGTTTTATTTGTTTTATTTATGCGAAACACGTTTTTCTCCGAATCTAGAGTTCATGGCTGTATAGTATCGTGCAGTGAACAGTTTTTATCTATATAATCAGCAGGACTGTGGCTGGTTTCAAGTAATCGTTCTTTTAACAATACCTGCGACCACAACAGAGGCGCTAAAGGACAACACCAGAACAAGCGGATCAAAGACTCGTATCGACTGAATGAACGTTTCCATGCATCCAGCGGTCTATTATAGCCTTTTTGCACTGTGGAGTATCAATATGCCTCATGTACTTCCAGTTGTTTTGAAAGAGTGTCTGTCGTCGTTTATTGAGTTCAATTCCAACGTTCGGCAACGTTTTTTTCCCTGATCTTTTCTTCTCTACCGTTTTACGTAGAAAAGGGCTGAAGTGGTGGTGTAGAAGTGTTTCCTTTTGCTTCAAGTAGATTTGCACATTTCAGTGGAGCTGATAGTATAGAAATGACCATGAAGCATTTCTGTTACTCCAAGTAAGGAACAAAGAAACACACATGTTTTATATGTTTTATGGGGTCGCTCAGAAATCATTCACAAAGACAGAAATATACAGTCTGTTCTCTTAGTCAGATTTTATATTTTTTTAGACCGTCACCTCTGATGAACCAACTGTTATAAAACTCCAATGACAGATATCCAAATAGACTGGATGTAGGAGGGCAGTGCTGTGGAAGAAGTACTGCCAGCACTCATTTAGAGGTATAGAGTATATCAAAATCCATTATATTAAACTGTGTTTTCCACAGTCCTGTTAGAAGGCGAGCATCACTTTTTGTTGCAGACTCTCAAACATGTAGGAGATAATGCTTGACGAGGTGTCCATTAGCAGGAATGGATGACCAATAACTGATTAATACACACTGATTACACCTCAGAGGGCATTATCCCGCTTATGCCTAAGAAAATAAAAGTAAGACAATTGATTTATACTTATTTGCATTCATTTTGCAATCAAAATATGAAGTTATTAGAATAAATAACTCCATGGCAACAGCTGAGAGTTTGACTAATATCTGGAACATCGTTGCCGTCCCAGGATTGTAGGTTGTTACGGTTTGGAAAGGTTCATTACTCCAGTAAATAGGACGGACCTTAGATACAGGAAGCTAACATTATTCTAACAAGGCTCAAAGTCAATAACAATGTGTACAGTTGAAAAAACAGTAAATATGATTTTCGCGGTATGTTTAACAACGAGACCAGCTGTAGCGAGCCAGCCACATCATTTCTCTGGATCAATATCAAGATTTTCACGAGCAGCGATAGTCCACGTGTATCGTCAGCTGCAGCCCGAAGCAGCGAGTTGAATGCCGAACGGGATGTGAGACGATCGCCTGTGTTAAGAGGGACAGTGTCGGCTACTTCTCACAGCTGGCGTGTTGCAGGCGTTCCCCTCTGGTGTTGCACTGGAGGATGATGCACTGAAGGAGTATCGAGTGTTCAGATTAGACGCAGGCTATAGCGCATTCATTTAGAGCGGTGACCAAACAGTTTCACTGGAACTGCTTAAGTGGTTCCATAGGTGTCAACCAAAGCAAGCAGGTTGTAGAGTTGTAAAAGGTGATCTTGGGCCATCTATGATCAGAAACAGAGCGCCGAGGTATCTGTATCAGGTATCTGGCTGTTTCTAGTCAATATGTAATAGCGACAAAAATGACAAGAATCTTTTTTTTTTTTTTTACAATGCTGTGCTGTTAAAAATGTCCTTGAAAATGTATGTCTATAAAAATAAAACTGGATCAAAAAGGTTGGAGGAGGTAAACGTGATCAGATGTTTAGTTATTAGAAGCCATCCTCATCGTCATTATTACAAAATAGATGTGCTTAATCTTTTGTCTTTTTTCTCTTTTCCTGATGAATTTCAATTCATTTTTATTTCTTTTGGGGGTCTGTAGAGTTTAAACAAGGATTTACTACGGGCTACGTCGTCTCACTCACCGAGAGATAATGTCTCCGTGGCAAAAAATGTAGTGACGTGGAGCTAAATATAGCTGCCTAAAAGGCTTGACACACCAGATCACAGGAAGCGGGAGATGGGAAGCACATTATTGACAAAGGCCCATTCTGCTGCTCATCAGGAAATATGGAACATTACTCCCCTTCACAAATGATTTGCTCTTGGCATTTGGGAGGGATAAAAAATCCAATATATTGGATTTGTGGGGGTCTATTTACAATGCATCAGTGTTATATAATGTGATGCCTTTCTACCACACACAAGCTCTCTGTACTGTTATCACAATGACCACCACTTTGTTGATTTGAGGATTTTTTTTATCTGATAAGCCTATTAGAAAACAATTCCACTCGCATTTTGCCACAATTGCCGTAACAGAGCCTTTAAGGCTGTTGGGGCCACTGGAGATAATTGGTGAGGGAGTAAAAAAGGGGTGAGGACCCGAGAGGTGCTTGTGTCACTAAAATGCAGCCGGATCACCAGGACAAAGCAAAACAAAATTAAACAAAACATGGCGTCAGTCGAGAGGCTTCCACCAATTCAGAGGTGAGTTGCCAGGTTACAGGCTGAATGCACAGAGGCTTTATAATGATCTCTCAAGACCTTTCCCTCAGGATCTCTCTCTCTTCCTCTCATGCACACATGGACACGCATGTGTGTCTACGCACAACTTCAGTTTTCAGCGAAATGTAGATTTGAGAAAAAGCCAGTCGATGATGACGAATCATTTGAGGTTTCCCCTCTAACAAGTTGCAAAGGAATCCGTCTCTATCTTTTACTTTGAAACCTTTGAATACATTCTCAGATTGTCATTGCATGCTGAGCAAATATTTGACTCTTTCTATGATGTCGTTTTCCAGTATTACTTCACTGTCACGTTCAATCATGACAACCAGAAGGCTCTGGAGCTGCGCACAGAGGACGTCAAGGACTGTGACGAGTGGGTGGCTGCCATCACACAGGCCAGGTACCTCTAACACACGACCTGTCACCTACATACACACATTCAGCTGAGGACGCTCTGAGGAGGGAGACTGTGTTCTGAAGTGTCTGTGCGAATGCTGCGACGTAGCGCTAATCAGTTTGATCGATCAGTGAAAGATAAGCATAACCCAGTCCTCATCTACCTCACCCAACATCAGAGCTATAAAAAAAATGAAACCTGCAGGTTTTCAGGAATGAAGAAAAAGGAAAACGAAAGAGATTTTGGAGCTTATCGGGTTAGAAAACTTGTGCCAACCACTGGATTAACATGTAATTCTTCAATTTACTGGAGGCATTCAAATGGTCAATCACAGTGCTTTTAAAGGGGCTATATGTAAGAATTTTAGTTGAAAACATTTGAAAAATAACTAAAATGATCAACAGAATGTGAATAAATAACAGGTGTGATATTGTGTCTGTGTGTGTTGCATAGAAATCTACTGAAGTTAGCATGTTAACCAGCTAACCAGCGTTTTTTCAGGCTAGCTAGCTAATTTGCTGCTAAGCTAAACTGCATGTAAAACATACGTGCTATGTTAACAATATTTGCTACTCCAAAAAGGATTGACTAAATGTGATTTTAGTTGGACAAGCTAAATGCTAACATTAGCATGTAACATGCTCACAATCACAAAGCTAACGTGCTGATTTTTAGCTGTAATGTTTATGGTGGTCACAATCTTAGTTTAGCATGTTTCGCATGCTACGTTCGAAAATGTTAAGAGTAATACAGTTGTATTTTGTAACCAGAGTATTGGACAAATTATATTTTGATGCTAATCAATAGGACAGGGGATCACTAAAGTTATCAGACGTCAATCCTTAATTTGGAACATGTTTCATGCCATTTGTCAAGATATTGTCTTCTGTGGTCGACAGAATCCCTCTGCTAGTGTGACTAAAAGGCATTTGTGTTGCTTAAAAGTCTCATAAAGTCTAATACACTCATTAATGGTGGTTTCAAACCAAACACGTACGAACAAGTAGGCTGGTTTTAAGCTAAAGACTACTGGTTGGAGAGCAGAGTAACAGAATTTTGACAATTCAGAGATTCGCAAACTGAACTATTCCGACATTGTTCTCGACCGTAAATCACTGTTAACATTTCCGCTTTCTGTCAATGCCAGAATTCCCCTGAATGCACAATGTGGAGGTCAGTGTATTTGGGGTCAAGGTTTAACTTAAAAAATAATGGAATGGAATGGAATGGAAATAATGGCCTCGCTATGTTTAATGTCGAACTTGCCGTTTTCGGCGTGAAAAGCCCTGTTAGACTGGATTATTGTGTGGATTCCCTTCAATTGTTGTTAAAGTTTAGAACGCTGAAATAGAATAAAAGTGTTATTATTAGACTTGATTCGTGGAGGGCCTGAGATTTATAATGATTGAAATGCCCCTTTAAGATTCAGAAACAAAAGAGGGTCGAGCAATACAATCACTGTAAATGTCAGCAGTGTGCATTTGTATGGCGAAAGGTCAATTGATTAGACTCATTGAAGATTACATTGATTAGTGCTCAGTCGAGGCAGCAGCACTTACTGTACAGGGGTAAGTTGACCTGTGAGCATGTAATACACAGCAGGGCAATGAAAAATCTGCATTCACATATAATCATATTGCTATTATTATATTATATTCTGATTTTCTTTTACTGCACTTATTTCAGTCAGAACAACTCCAGTGTAACACGCAGTTTTGTTGAATCAAATCAGACTAAAGCCTATTTGTTGAACTGGGCAATGTACAGAATTACCGCTCTTGCAGAAACGACCTTTACACGTGGTTTGCTAAGCCTGCAAAGTATTTCGAAGGATCGGTTGCGTAAGTGCCTGCGCTCTGTGCGGACGTCGGGTCCGCGGTTCAAACACATGCTGAACAGAGGTCTGCTTGTGCTTTGATAAATCCATGGAGAGCCCATGAAACATGCGTTAATGAGGTCCTTACAGTGTCCGTGTGTGTGTGTGTGTGTGTGTGTTTAGTTACAGGAACCTGGCTACAGAGCATGAGACCCTCATGCAGAAGTATCTCCATCTACTCCAAATAGTGGAGACGGAAAAAACGGTTGCCAAGCAACTTCGACAACAGATAGAGGATGGGGAAATCGAGATAGAGCGGCTAAAATCAGAGGTAACTCGCCATGAAATTTCATTCTAGTAATACCTGTGTGTGTGTTTTGTCTTGCTGCATGGCACTCAGCGGAGACGGAGAGTGAAAAGATGCAAGGGAAAGTAGTCGGACACATTGTTTAAAGACAGAAATGGGGGCATAGGACAAAGGTCACGACCCAGATTACAAACCACAGTTCTGTGAGTTCACGGCGAGCGTCGCAGCTTGCAGGCGCCCCCGGGATGTCCTTGTTAGAGACTCAGCAGTACTGTTGAGTGTTTTGTGTTCTCATTATTCAGTCTAAACTAGATCAAATGCATTTCTCTTTAATGTGCTAATGGATAGCTCCATTTCAATTGGATGTTTTCAATATGCATGAATCGGCTTCCATTGTAGGGGATGCTGCTAGTCTGCACCAAAAATGATAATCAACCGTCTCACTTTTCATGGCTGAAACGTGTCGTAGTAATGGATTTTGGGTCGTTTTATTAAATGTAAGTGCTTTAATAAAAGGACGTCTGTTCTTATTCATATGTCGTTTCATGATGAAAATGAAACAGCATTGAAAGGAAACATTTTGATGCAGCGGGTACAGTTTGTTTACAAAGTCTTTGGAACCAGCTAATGGATGGTAACGAAGCCCAACAAAAAACAAATAAAAACATTGAATAAGACATTCATAATCATAATAAAACAGAGCGAGAGAGAAAGAGAGAGAGGGAGAGAGGGAGAGAGAATTAGACGTGACCGAGTTCATGAGTAGGATTTCAGCCGCGTGCAGTATGAGCCCACTCAGCCAATGCAATGTCTTGATTTGTCTTGAATTTCAGATCGCTGGGCTGCTCAAGGACAATGAGAAGATCCAGTCAAATCCAGAGGTACCTCCCAGTGAAGATGACACAGAGATCAAGAAGATCAAGAAGGTGAGATCTGACCGCTGGACTTTACAGTTGACAGTTTTGTCGTCGAGAAAAACTGAAGTAATGCAAAGAGGAAAACTTGAGAAAAAAAAGACTGTAGGAAGAGTTTGATGTGCTCAAACAGAGTTTCATACGTGTAGTTCCCGAAACAGCTTTTTAAAACACTACATCATCTCCGGGCTCCTGCAGGTTTTATTTTTAACCTTCATTTATTCAGGGAAGCTCACACTCGCATATATAGCAGGGAGCTCCTCATCCACCAGCGTGCTCTGTCTTCAGCTCTACTGAAGCTGCTGCCTCATTAATAATGCCTGGAGACTGGGACGTTTTGGAAAGCCCCTTAATTTAAGACTGTGGCGATGAAACGACAGATGATTATCAACAGATTCAGCTCAACAAAGCATTTTAGTGTCTTTGAGCTCAGTGTTTAGGTTTCTCTGGCTCATAACTCTCCTCATCAGTAATAGACCCTTTACTTGACAGACATTTGGACTTACACTATGATACAAGAGCTCTGGAATTAGCAAACGCAATGTTATAAATTCCGCCTGTGCTTTTTTTTTTCTGCTTCGACAAGTCAAAATGTCCGCTGTGGAAAGGGTTTGTTGTTTCTTTTAGCCACAGCATTTAGTTTTTTTCCCTAATAAACATCATCACGGTTAGCAACTAGCTGGAGCATCTATTAACTAAAGAGGGAGAGGGTCGTCCGAGACCAAAACCGTAAAGCTTAAAGGACTTAAAGTCGAACAGTTGTATGGCTGTATTTTATAAAAGGAGAGAATGTGATAAATCCTTAGCAATTCTCAGCTCCTCGATTGATCAGTAATTGAATAGACAATGGATTGTGAAAATCTAGAGGAATGTTCAAGGTAAAACAGCATATTTGATAACCTAAGCCCCCTAGCTTAACTTCTTGTTCGCCAACCTTTGTAATCGCAGGTCCAGAGTTTCCTGCGAGGCTGGATTTGCCGCAGGAAGTGGAAAACCATCATCCAGGACTACATCCGCTCCCCTCACGCCGAAAGCATGCGGAAGAGGAACCAGGTGGTTTTCAGCATGCTGGAGGCCGAGGCCGAGTACGTCCAGCAGCTCCACATCCTGGTCAACAACTTCCTGCGGCCGCTCCGCATGGCCGCCAGCTCCAAGAAGCCGCCCATCACGCACGACGATGTCAGCAGCATCTTTCTTAACAGGTGGCTGGTGGTGAGACTGGAGACTGGTTGTGATAGTGGTGTGACTCGGCACAGTGGGAGCAGCCAACACTTAGAGAGAGAGAGAGAGGCAATCGCTCATGACCGCCATTTTGCTTATTTGTTTTATTAGTGAGACCATCATGTTCCTCCATCAGATCTTCTACCAGGGACTCAAGGCCAGGATAGCCAGTTGGCCGACTCTGGTGCTGGGTAAGAGAGACGGCGACGGTCCAGTAGTATTGTTTGGGGACCCCTGTATTACCTCACGCTCCTTGGTTGTTTTTGACTTCATGTGTTATATTTGTTAGATAAAATATTTTATGATTAATGCACAGGAAATGTACTTTATGAACACATTCGATGAAACGTAGATATTCCTGAATATGTCTTCCTCTCTTTACAGCTGACCTGTTCGACATCTTGCTGCCGATGCTGAACATCTACCAGGAGTTTGTGAGGAACCACCAGTACAGCCTGCAGATCCTGGCTCACTGCAAACAGAACCGAGACTTCGACAAGCTGCTCAAGCAGTATGAGGCCAAGCCCGACTGTGAGGAGAGGACGCTGGAGACATTTCTCACTTACCCGATGTTTCAGGTAAAGCAGCACGGCAACGGTGGAGAGGACTCGAGTGTTATTGCGCAATTCACACGTAGTTTTATAACCTCGTCTGGGGCATTTGTTCAGCCTTTAAAGTACATGGTTTTCAGTGCGTATCCATAAACTGCCTTCCTTTTTTTTTGTTTTTTAAATTCACAAATGTGTTCATAGTCGTTGTATAAACTTCCCCTGCAGTGTCTTTTATATGTGCTAATGCGTGTCAAAGATCTTGAAAGTCAAACAGGTCAAAGTCTGCTCCCCTCATCAGTAGTCCCGCCTTTAGTTCTGTGACTTTGTGACATCACGCTACGTCACAGAGTTACACATGTGCATAATTAATGCCTAGTGGCACGTTTGGCTCGTAGGAGCTCATTTGGCACAGCTGCTCTGTCGTTGTTAGCGGTGCTGGCACAGGCGTGTGTGAGATGACCAATCAGAGCAGACTGGGTATTCAGGAAAGGGGGGCATTAAAGAGACAGTATCACAGTTTAACCAACAAGTGTAATTTAATGTCATGTAGAATGGAAAAGTGCCAAAACTCTCTAGTGGAATTATAAATTAAACTCACAATGTGTCGCCTGTCATAGGTCACCTGTGAGTTAGACTTTAATATAGAGCCTCATGTCCGTATAGCTCTTAATTTCATCTGTGTTTGTTTTGTGTTTGTTGTATTTATGCAGCAGGTTTAGGATCTTTGAAAATTAGACACATTAATTCTGCTTTGGTCTAAAATCTAAAGTATAAGTTAAAAAAAAAATGACAACTGATGATTGCGTTTTTAAAAATTGGACCATTGTGAGATGTCACCTGTGATATTATAGCGTAGAGCTGTAAAAGTCAAAATAATCTGTGTTTACCTGTTAATTGGTCTGAGGTTTTCAAAGCCTCTTCAACAACAGAACCGATAAGCTCGAAGCGAAGACATAAAAGTGGATGTTAAGGTGATAAAGGAAACACACAGTAGTGTTTCATGGAATATTTATTGCATATGTTGAATGTTTCAAGTGCCAGTGAACAAAAGACACATTTGATCTTTACGCTTCTCAGACAAACTGTGGACAGGCTTCACGACTGTCCGAGTCATTACCAGCCGAAGGCCGTTCGAGTCGAGACGCTTGACCCTGCTGTCTAAACGGCTTCGAATCTCTCGACCTTTCAAACTTTCAAGTGTCTGCGTGTGCATTAACACAAAAGGATTGAAGACACTCAATTCAATAAGTGGCTCGAACGTGTCTCTCTGTTTCTCCCTCAGATTCCTCGTTACATCCTGACGCTGCACGAGTTGCTGGCTCACACCCCGCATGAGCACGTGGAGAGAAACAGTTTGGACTACGCCAAGTCAAAACTGGAGGAACTCTCCAGGTAGACCAATCAGCCGATCGAGCAACTGAAAATGAGTTATATGTTAAAAACTCTGACTGACAACTTAATCCGGATTCATATAAGAGTATTTTTTTTTTTTTTTGACCTTCCAGAATCATGCATGACGAGGTGAGCGAGACTGAGAACATCAGGAAGAACTTGGCTATCGAGCGGATGATTGTGGAGGGATGTGAAGTGCTGCTGGACACCAGTCAGACGTTTGTTCGGCAGGGTGAGTTTGTCTTGTGGTCTCATTAAAGCACTGACGGTAAGAACACAAATTCCCAATGATTTTTAAAGAGTTTTATATGGGATTGTATGCTGACTTTGCGGTTAGCAAAAACACCAAACACACCTCACGTTCTGAACGCACACTACCTAAAAGAAAGGTCACACAACCAGCACTAGGAAATCTACTTGACAACTGTAATCCATTACAGTACTTATCATACATTACTCATTGAAAAAGTAATAAGTTGTTGCTTTACTTTACTTTTTTTTACTCTTGACTGACATCTACTGATGTCAGATATTACCTTCAGAATACATAAAACGCCGTCCTCACACATCTCTCCTGTTGTGATGCATCACATATTCAGCACCGTCCTCCGTCTCTGCGGACATGTGAACAAAAGAATTGATTACTGACGCGCAAACACAGGCCTGTTATATCTTTTAATGCAAACTACAAACAACAGAAGCTTGAATATTTACGCAAAAAAAAATGTACTTTCAAAATGTACACATAAAGTTTGTCTTTTAACCGCTCACACTGTTCCCGTGAAAGGCAACAATTATAAGTGTTTGTGTTAATTTGCGTTTGCATATCTCATCTGCGTTCGTGTTTGTGTGACTGACACTCCACAGGTTCCCTGATCCAGGTGCCTATGAGCGAGAAAGGGAAGATCACGAGAGGCCGACTGGGCTCTCTGTCTCTGAAGAAAGAAGGCGAGAGACAGTGTTTCCTCTTCTCCAAACATCTCATCATCTGCACCCGCGGCTCCGGGGGAAAACTTCACATCACTAAGGTTAAAAAAATGACTTTAAACCTGATAACAACTAATTAAACCAATAGTTCAATTAAGACTTAAGACTTAAGACATGCTTTTATTCACATCCCCACGTTGTGTGAAAATGATTACATTGTGTGTTTAGCAGCCGTTAGAATCACAGCATTGACCCAGATGTGTTAGAGCTATCCGGAAGCCTGCACTGTCTACAAGCTGGTAACACGCTGTATGTGACCTTTCACCCCCCCCGTCACAGAACGGAGTGGTCTCTCTCATAGACAGCACACTGATGGAGGAGCCAGAGGGGACAGATGACGAGTGTAAGTTACTACAGACAATATATTTAAATGTTTTCTTGGCCTATATGTGGGAATGTACATGTATAGTATAGAGCAGGGCTGCATGATACTGGAAAAAAAGCGACATCACAGCGATATATTTATTGCGATATAAAAAACAGATAACTTAAAAAGGCTGTTTTTGGAAATTTTTGATTATTTTAAAATGATTGGGGTGAATTTTATAGTTGGTGACTGGTGTTTCGCAGAGACTGCATGTCACTTCAAAGCGACAAACTCCCCTCGTATGAAAGACTCTGTATCAGACTAAATTATGTAATATGAGACAGACTTCTCGTGTACAGTCGATTAGTCACTGAAATTAGAACCGTGCGAGTTTTTTTTCTTTTTGTATTAAGCGGCGAAAAAGTTGCAACACGACATTTTTCAGCCATCATAGATGTTGTTTCTTGACTCGCCACCGCTGAACTCAACCAAAAACGAGCGCAGTCATAAGCACCGACTGGTTGAGTGGCGTCGGTTTGCACGTGATTTATTCGAGGTAACCACGTCGTTGTGGATCATACTGCTGTGCTTTCATGCCACACTTTGCAAATTAGAGGCTGCAGATGGTAAACACATATCTGCCGCTGCCTTCAGATGAATGTAGGGATTTAATCTTCAGAAGGCTTTCATACAGTATAAAAGCAGGGTGTATTTTTTTGAATTTTTTTTTATAGCAGATCCTGGTAAGAATCAGTCAGCTTTGGCTCGGTATGGAAGGCTTTACCGATCACACCACTTTTATTTTTAATGTTGAGCTGCTTGGGTAATATCTAGAATGTGTCTCAGTATTGGCAACACCATCTGAAAAAGCACAGCAGGACTCCCGGTTACACAACTCCTTGATGATTTTTCCTTCGCTCTACAGTAACTCATCAGGCAAGACTCTCATGAGATGGGATTTTGTATGAATTTTGAGGCCCTTCTGATTGGTTAATGTTTCTAAACGTATGAATCAATGCAAAAATTCCATGTTTTGCTTTATAAATGTGACTCAAAATTGCATCTGTCACTTCAGTTTTTCTTGTTCACTCCTCTTTCTTTATTCTGGTGTTTTCTCTCGGTGAATTCATTTTTTTTCCTTGTCACTGTAAAATGAAGGTTTGTTGAATTCGTGCTTTGCAGCCAAAGGGGAGCGGAGCGGCCAGGACACGGAGCACCTGGACTTCAAAGTGATGGTGGAGCCCAAAGATGTCCAGCCTTACACCGTCATCCTGGTGGCTTCGTCCCGACAGGAGAAAACGGCGTGGACAAGCGACATCAGCCAGGTAATGTTTCGTTAGATGAGGAAGAGTTTACACGTGAATTTAGTGCAAACATCTGATGCTTGCTGAAGGCCAGCGCTGAAACATCGATGCTACATCTACTGCTGGACAGAACGTGGCCGTTAAAATGATTAAAGCAGGAAAACATTGCTGCTTCTGACCATCGGGAGTGGAAACAATGGATTGTTACGCCTGTTCTCTGCTTGCCTTACCTTACAGTGCATTGACAACATCCGCTGCAACGGCCTGATGATGAACGCCTTCGAGGAAAACAGCAAAGTCTCCGTGCCGCAGATGATCAAGTGAGTTGGACACCGTGCAGGAACACACGTACAGTATACGTGCATAGTTGGTATTGACGATATACTTATCTCTCAATGTGATATATGGTACGGATTCGATTTGTATTGAGATCTTAAATTTGCGATTCTGCAAGTTTTGGGATTCAGTATTATGATTTAATGTGATTTTTGCTTGCTTTTTTAACACTAGATGCTAATTTACGTTAGCACATTCCTATTATCGGTTAGCATTGAGCTAAGGGACTAGATTGCATTAAATCGGTTCAGAAATAAAATAATTGATCCTGGATATCGTAAAAAAAACAACTAAAGTCATGATATTTAGAATCAATTTTGTTTCCACCTCTGATAAATACATGAGTCGTGCATTAGAAATACATGAAAACTCACACGTGTGTTCACTTCGAGACCCTCGATGACACTACGAGCTGATTCGACCTGTAGCCCTTAAACCAAGTCTTGGCAACCCTTGCACAGCCCTTTAAAGAAGCAAGAACACGCACAAACCCAAATATTAGACTAGTAGCACAAGAAATTAAAAGTCTCCCTCTGCATGTGTGTGTGCTCCTTCACTAGAAAATCTTTGCCCCCTGGATGTAGCTCAACAGTGACCCTCACACAATATATGTCTACAATCTCCTGCATTGTTCAAGAGCCCTGAATGATTCAGTGTTCTCTTCCCAGCCTGGAGATTCCCTGATTCATTTACAGCCTGTAGAGGCCAGTGAGAAGACTTACTAAGAGACTCTGCACTGGTTTTTAGTGAAGTTATAAAGGTTGTGCAACCTATTCCGAAGCCATATGCGAGGCCGTTATCGTGTTTTGCAGAGCATTAATGGAGTTTACATATTACACATGTGTATTCTGGTGATCTGCCTTAATGCCCTGCTCACTGCCCCACACATGACCACAGCAGTATAGAAACTGGAAGGCCGCATAAGCACTGGGAGTTAAATCCCTGCGACTGACATTCCTAACCTCACTTAAACTTCCAACGCAGGTCGGACACCAGCTTGTACTGCGACGACGTCGACATCCGCTTCAGCAAGATGATGAACTCCTGCAAGGTGCTGCAGATCCGCTACGCCAGCGTGGAGCGCTTGCTGGAGAGGCTGACCGACCTGCGCTTCCTCTCCATCGACTTCCTGAACACCTTCCTCCACTCGTACCGCGTCTTCACCAGCGCAGACGTCGTTCTGGACAAGCTCATCACCATCTACAAGAAGCCCATCAGTGCCATCCCTGCTCGGTGAGTGATGACCTGAGTTCGCTGATTCCAAGACGTTTAATTAGGGATTTTAAGAGCTCACTGGTGCGAAATATGCTCGTACTAACCAGATTGAGGTTAAGGTTGAGGTTGAGGTTTAACAGAGAGCGGTTGAAGGTGTCAAGTAGCTGTTGTGAATCTAACGTTTAATGTCTGTTGTTTTATTTGTTTGGTTATTTATTGCGCCGAGATGCAAATTTCTTCTCCTCATACTTCCGGCATTCATCATTTTGACTCCACACCTGTGGATTCTGGGAATCTCTGCAGCTGTAGTTCAAAATGGGTCATATTTATTTGAATGCCAGACAGCAGCATTTGTACTTTGATATGTGACTTGTGTTTCCATGCTAGTGGCTCAGTTAGTCGGTCCACCACCTCCAACTAGAATCGAATATCTTTTCTCTTGCGTGCATGGTCCCCAGATAAATTTTTCATTGAGCGACATATTTTGGACAAAATGTGAATAACCTTTGGTTCCTACCAAAAAGTAGTGACATTTCAATCGGCCTTAGCTGTTTTTCTGTACCAGTTAACGCGCGTCTTACCTGCCAACATGTAGCATGTTTGTCACCTGTAGAGAAAGTCGCCTGGCTCCATTAAAAAAACACTCAATTTTGCGAGTTTCTGAGTTAAAAGACATTTAATAAACATTGTGAAATGTTGTCTGTGACAAATTCCTACGTATTTGGGCCTTCTGGTAAATTCGGCTGAGTCCATTCTCTCTTTGCGCAAAAATATGTTATGTGAATTTACAGACTTTCAGCTTTCAGCTTATGATCAGATCACTAGTAATACCAGGTCTGAACATCCTCATAGTCGTCGTGTAACCATGTGAGCAAAGAGGATAAATGAAATGTGATCAAACTCTGGGTGCATCAGTCAACAACTGCACAAGTATTGGATATTGTAAAGACATGGATGCCGAGTTTATTTGTATTGCACCTTTCAAGCAGCAAGGACAATAATGAGAATAGACCTGAAATGACGACTTGAGAGGAAAATTGTGATTAAGTTTATTTTAGAGTGTGTTTTCACTTTATAATTTCATCTGCCCCTTCGCATTCTCTGCTAAAGTCAAAGTGTACGCCTTCAAACAGCCGAGCTGAGACAGTTTATCGCATTCATCTCTCCGAGGCAGATCTCTGTGTGTTGTGGCGACGGGAAGAGGAACAAAGTTTGATCATTTTCACACATTTTCTCCTGAGGATGCAGCAACAGCGCTGTAATGGTGCAGTGAAAAGGTGGGACTTCCCCGGTGTCTGGATTCGTCTTTGCTCTCACGTGGACTGTCTGTAAGCAGCCCATCAATGCTATCATGGCCTAGTCCAGGTGAGAAGGGGACCGGGAGGAGAGGCAGCGAGAGGTCACGCCGACACGTCCACCCCTCTGTCTTCTGTCCGCCATCACAGTTAATTGGGTCCTGCGTCCGCCCACCTCTCCCTAACCCCTCCTCTCCTCTCTCTATCGTTCCTCTCTTTACCCTTTTCCGTTCTCTCACTTTTATTTTTCTTTCCACAAGTCTGACCGTTCTTCTCTCTCCGCTGCGCTGTCACCATGGCAACCCTTCACTCTGCTGCAGGACCCCACCCTCTCCCTCT
>OMLP01015097.1:0-12444 GCA_900302685.1 Spondyliosoma cantharus | reverse complement strand
CCAGATGGCGGGTAGGACAGCAAGGTGGGCTGGGAGTGCGGGTGGCCCCCAAGGTGGGGGTGGGGCCCCGTAGTGTGGTTTGGGCTGCTGTGGGACAGGGTGAAGGTATGCCCATGCATGGTGGGAGGGATATAGGCCTGGGGTCTCCGGTGGGCAAAGTTGCCATTCCATTCTTGATGGCAGGAACTGAAATGCTGCACCTGAAGGAAAGACAAAGAACATGCGGACACTCAAGATTCTCAGTTTCACCATTTTTTGTTTTTTAATGAGCCACTAGATGCTGCTGTTTACACATTTTTACATGTCAGTGTTGCATCTCTAATCAGTCATCACAAATTCTAACATCCACCTCATCTTAATGTGTGTGTCTAGCATTACAATATTGTCTTTGTCTTACTGACAATGCAGTAAGCAGTATTACAGTTAAATAACTTATTTTTAAAACACAGTTGGAAACTCTAACCCACCCACTGTGTGTTATCTTGAGTGTAGCTGATAGCTTTGTTAGCAAAAGCCACTGTGGCAGATGAATTAAGTCCCATTTACAGTATGAAGTGTGCTCTTGGCTGCTGCACTGCTATGGAAAATATCTGTAATTCAAATGCTCTGTTCTCTTTATCACCTAAATACACAGCGTGTGGTCAAAGCCAGTATAGTCACTTGAGAAATTGGGACTTTCTGGTACTTTCTGATTTGCCAAGTTCATCGCTTTTTCATATACCAGCACAGGGAGAGATTCAGGATAAAATGACCTAACCTGACAATGCTGTAAAATGGGACTTCCCATAAGCAAACACTGCCAACTTCTATTTTCAATAACCACAAATTCTCTCTAACCAAACAATTTCTCATACTGAACATTGTGCTTGATAGATGGGACTGAATGTTTGAACTTATTATATTAACCTTACATAGCACATGGTTGCAAAGCATTTCAATGAAAAGGAAATGAAAGAGGAAAACGGAATAACATTTTTTGTTTGTTTTTTTTAAATGACATGGCAAGAGTAGAATAATAAACACTTATTTCTTCCTGTAAAAGAAGGAGGATTTAAAAGATATATGTACACATATACGTGACTACATCTGCTCACCTGCCCAAAGCCTATAGGCTGCTGTTGCTGGGGCTGGAATGCAGGGGTGATCTTCTGCGGCCTGTTGAGGAGGGGAGTGGAGTGGTGATGTTGTCGCCCAGGAATGCCTCGCCCTTTGGACTGGCATGAAGACTCGAAGACTGAAGTAGGAGGTCAAGTTAAGACACACAGGGAAATGGAGATGACATAAGTTAATGCAGGTGCTTTGGTGTCTCACAATATCACAATATCACTCGCAGGTTAAAAAAAAAGGCACAACCAGAGATTTCGTCCAACAACAAATGCAGAAATGAAATTTATGTCAGGAGGCTTTGTAGACTTGTCAGTGATTTCAGCTGTGCTGATCAGCTCCAAACCTTTAAATACAGTTGCATCTGTCCTCTGAATATGATCTAGGTGTTTATAAATAGATATGTTTGGGGGGAACTGGAAGGAGTTGGTAACTAAGCTTGTTCATAGAGCTTATAGTGGGGTCAGGCCCTTAGCTAAAAATACACCTGGTAGCACCAGAATAGCAAGCTGTGCCCTTTTATGTGAGGCTTTAGTTGCAATATTTTTAGGGTTGGGGGGGGATGCCTTTGACACATGAGAGGCAATACATCTCTGGATGATTTTCTCTGAGGATTTAGAGTTGAGCCCTCCACTATAGAAAGATAGCTGTTAAATCAGCGAAACACACTGTGACGTCCCACCGACCACAGCTGTTTTAAAGCCTACATACAGCATGCATAACTCCATTTTAACACCTGAAAGAAACATTAATTTCAGGACATTAAAACATTTTGGGCCAATTCCGCATGTCGTCTGTCGCTTTAAGAAGTGCACATCCACACAGATAGATAAAGGGGCTCTCAGAGTCAGGAGTGTTGACGGCAAACAAATATCCACTCGAGAGATGAGAGCGGATACGTGAGGGCAGGTCACCCATAATCACCTGTGAGAACCTCTGTGGCCTACAAAGACTGCATAATCCCAAGCCATGTGACCTGTGGAGCAGACAGCAGCAGTGGTGACTGGATCTTTGAGCTAGTGTGACCTACTCATGCACTTGAGTGGATAACACAATCAGTGTGTACTTGAGACACATGAGTGTTCAGAAATAAATATGCTGTGTCACCTGCTTCATTCATCTGGTAATTAAGGTTTAGAAAGATCCTCTTATTAGGTCAACGCAAAGTCTGACACACTTGTGTATCACGTGTCCAGTCTTACCTGTGTTGCCAGGTGTTTCGCTGATGATAGCAGGGTTGTTGTTGTTGTTGTTCTGCACCCTCATCGGAGGCACCACGACAGTACGAACTGTTGGTTTGCTGGGCTCGGTCTCTGGGGCCACGCACGCTACACGGGGCTCGCAGTTCTGATTGCTGCCAGCGATGAAGCGTCGGCCTGTGAATGGACTGTTGCTGTGGCCGGAGGCATCCGAGGCGGGCGAGCTATCCACCGTGTCACAACCGCTCTCCTGTTCATCATCTGACATACTACGAGAGTCAAATAAGGATGGGAGTTAGAGAGGTGATTCCTTTGCTGCAGAGTGAAGTGGAAGCACAACATTTGAAGGAGCTTTTTCTTTGAATCAGTTGTGCTGATCGTACCTGTTGGGGTGTTTGCAGGGTGAGGTGCTGGACTGGGCTGAGGCTGAAGAGCTGGTGCTGAGCGTGCTGTCCGGACTGCTGAGGGAGCAGACCCTCTCCATACTGACAGTGCTCTGACATGCCTCACAATCTGCACTACCCTTACACCTGTGTGCAGAAATAAATGACTAAAGTAAGACACAAACCTTTTCAGAGCAAATTTATTGATATGTTAAAAGGAACCAGGCGGTCAGTACTCACTCCCCCATCGAGTGTCTTTGCGCGCTCTCCTCTTCATCGCTGCTTATACTGATGACGCTGACAGACGGGCTAGCCAGGTCAGAGATCACCATGGCCTGCCGCTGCTCCTGCGAAACTGAAAGCTCCTCACAGTCTGGTTCCACTTTACAGCAGTTCTCATCATCCTCCTCCACCTGCTCTGTTCCTTGCTGCTCACCAGCGGTACGCCCTGCCTCTGGGCACCTGGCTGCCTCCTCCTCTACCTCCTGCACATTCTTTGCTATATCGGCCATCTTTGGGGACTGGCATGCTAAATTTTGGATGTTCGTGTTTTGGGAGTAGTTGCTGCCCCTATTGAAGAAACAAGTCAATTTTAGAAATGAAAACGCTGTGAGAATGTGTGTTTAGTTTTAAAGAGCCATTACTCACATGTCATACCTGTTCACACAAGGCTTTGCTCTCTTGTTGGCAGCTGGCTGTGGCCACACCACATGTGCAATGCCTATGTTGATTGGCTGGTGGGTGGACATGGTCATTTGGTTGGTTAAGAATGGCTGAGGGTGTGCAATCATGGAGCTATAATGGTTTCCATGGGGACGCACCTTCCTGCATTAAGAAAACAGAACATTGCAAATTGAGCCAAAAGCCCTTAGCACCATTAATGACAAAATGGTCTCAGTCACTGGTCCCAAAGGACATGCATGACTCATCGATCATTAACATTCAGGGGAGCAAGTGCGCTGTATCAGAGCAGTACAGACATTACCAAGGGTGTACATAGCAACTAAAGTTAAAAAGGCACAGATAAATATTGCTTTATGTAAAAGCATATGTTGGAACTATGAGGAATATATACATAGAAAGGATATAGATAATGTGTCAAAGAGATAATGTGCTGTAACTGAAACACTCTTGAAACAAACAAAAATAATTGCTTACCCCCAGTCACCCAGTCTTTGTGAGCCTGCCACAGTATCAGACGACAAAGTGGTCGGTGGTGGGGGCACTGATGTCACCTGCTGCCAAGTGGGCACCAAGATCTGCTGTGCACGGTTGGACCAGGCCTGTTGACGTGCAGGTAAGAAAAGCATCTTCAGTCTTTGTTCTCTCACCTTTATTGCCATGACTCTCATCCTTGCTACCCCCCTTACCTGTGTTATGACTCCTGGTCTTATTTGTATGGGTTGGATGGGGGGTGCTTGAGTGACAAGAGGCACAGAAGCCTCCATTCGAACAGAGTAGCCTGCTGCTTTAGCTGTGTTGGTGGGGATTCCTGCAGGGGCAACAGGTAATTTTAGGTTGTTTTTTTTTATCTAATCACTATAAATATTAATAAACAAGTTAAATAAATATTTACACGTCCTACCTTGAATGGTTGGGGGACATAGAATGAGTGCCTGCTGAAATGAATCGTTGCATCCAAACTGACCACTTCCTGTCTGCAGAGGTATCCCAGGGTGCATCACTGAGGGGGCTGATGGGGCTAACCCCTAAAAGAAAGACAGAAAGGGTTATGACTGAACTTTTTTGAGGTATTAAAATGATCAACAGTAGCATTAAAGAGTCAGTAGATGGCGACATCTCTGTCCAGAGCAGTCTGCTTTTCAGCCAGACACAGTCTAGGAACCCGTCTTGTACTGAGAGATTAGTGAGTTAGTCAGTTAACTTTAGGCATAACCCTGGCTTTTCAGACTAAAGACGGTGGCTCACTTGGCTCATCAGTGGTAGATCATTACCATGACCTAGAACACAAGGCTGATCTAATCCAGGAAGTTCAAGGCAGTGAATCAAAAAGAATCTAAGCTCGCTAATCAAGTCCCTGGGAAAAGAAAAAAAGTCACCGACCAGATTCCATTAAGCAAAGGAAATGATTAAATGAGTATTCATCAAGACTTCCTTATTCTTAAAATGCTTCCCTTGATCTGATGATATTGCATACGACTGGATAACTTTCTGGATGAACATGCTCATAAACTAACTGGCTAATAGGGTAATAACCATCTTTGTGGGGCCAATTTATCCAATCTCAGCTCAGTTAGAATTTTTCTTTAAGCTGGATAAATAAAAGGTCGTCAAACAGTGTTGAACTCGCTCTTTGAGTGAGCGATAAACAAAGAACAGTCGAGCATGTGCCTCTGCTTCACTACTCACGCTGCACTCGTGCCTGGCTATAATCACATTTATTGAATAACGAGAACTAGGCTTATATTGTTCTGCAGCAGCTCCTACATGTAGCCCTGCCCCCACACACGATAGTAAACACAAAGCAGCCTCTGAGAGGATAATACTAAAAAAGCCACCACATTTTCATGTACATTTCTCCTGAACAGGAAGATTTGCCCTTTATTATACTGCTTGATTGAAACAAATTATAGCTCGGCAGGAATGAGACAGCTTTCTTATATCTTTCTTGTAGCTACACTGATAATTCATATATCCAGCTGTGATTACATTGTGTTACAAATTAAGTCTCACAATTGGTCATCTTTCCATGTTTCACTCACAGTAAAGTGGCTTTTGAAGATATAAAGATCAAACGCTTTCAAAAAGAAAAAGGGTCATCTCCTTCATTTCTCCTCAGCAACAACACCGATTTGCACTGTTGCCATGACCTCAGAAACATGACGTGATTTTGTTGCCATGACAGCCGTGCTGAGACGCAATAAGATGGGCAAGTCAGCATACACGAAAGCAATAACAGCGAGGAAATTGTCTACATGATCAGTCTTCACAGGAGCAGATGAACAGAACAGCAGACTGCATGTCAATAACCCACGCCATCTGTGATTATTCCATCACTCAGATAATATATGTCTTTTTTTTCTATTTCCCAATTCAAGAACAAAAAAAAAAGTTTATCATGAATACCAACATAGTAGATGGTTCTGTTGCTTTAATATACAATTTAACTCCCAGATGATTGATTATGACCATAATATAGCTAGCACTCCAAATGAATAAAAATGGCTGATCATGATGCAGACACCTGAACAACTTACTTGAGGGTGGACACCGGCAATCTTGCTGAATGGGTGGTTAACAGAGGCAGCAGCGGTTGTGGTCACAGGTCTGACAAAAGGACCTTTATTTCTGTTGGCTGCCTCGTATGCACTGGGACGAGTCCAGCAAACATCCATGATGTGGAAACACGACTTCACACTGCGGGCAGAGAGGTGTAATGGGAGAGTTACGTGGGGAGGTCAAAATGACACGACAGGTCTGAAAAACTGGGGCAAAAAGGGACTCACTGGTTGCTATGGGGAAAGTCGAGCAGGTGTTGCATTGTCACAAAGGGGTGGCTGAGGGCTTCAGCGGGGGAGATCCTCTCTTCTGCATCAATCATCAGCATCTTCTTCAGCAGGCCAACAAACTCCCTACGGTCTGCCTTATCCGCTAGCAAGTCACTACCTTCCAGATTCATCACCAAGTTCACCTGGAATACAAACATTTTACTGTTGAAACTACATCCATCTTTATTTCTTCTGTAACTTGTTAATGATATTTCCTAATTTTTGGTCTATATGTTTGTACCATTTCATACGTCTACAAAACATAATTATCTGTTCATCTACAGAAAAACATAATAAAAGACTCAAGTACAATAAATGAGAACTGTTTCAATGCAGTACTCTCGGTGTATGCTGACTCAATGGAATTTTTTTAATATGATTAATTTCTAAAGAATGACACATGACATGACAATGACAAACAATTGTCATGAACATGAATTCTCAAGAATCTACTCTGACTTACAAAAGTACAGACCTTAACTAGATTTGATGGTTGCTTGGGGAAACTCCTCCTGTGGTCTGTGAGTATAGTGAGTGAAACCTGAACCTTCATTTTTTAAACTCGGGTTTAGTATTTATGTGAAGGGAAGTTCAGTTTAGAGGCAACCTTTTCTTTCCCAGTAGTAAGATGTGTACGCTCTGTTTTGTTCATACAGCTGTACGTGTACTTCCTCTGGTAAAGACCTAGTCGCCTACATCCTCCAAACATTTGATGTTGAACTTCCTCTGAAGTCCGGTTAAGTACAATGTGGTTCGAGCAGCTGAACGTACGTGCGCTATGTCATCCAAACAGCTGAAGATGTACTTCCTTGCTTCCTTTGATTTCATTCCCGTCTCCGTCTCATGCTCATCTGTTGACTACAGAAGAAGAACATATTTAGTAAGAACTGAATTCAGTAAAGCAGTCGCTGTGTTCAGTTATGTTGTGATTTTAATAGTTTATGGTTCTAGAAAACAATTCATTTTTGCTATGAAGGAAATTGAGAAGAACTTCCTAAGTAGGGAAGTAGGCAGGGCATTCATGACTCATGCTCTCAAAATGTATTGCCTCTGCTGGTAAATTTGATATTAGAAAAATATCACTGTAGGACCTCAGGCTTATTCACAGTGTGTGAGGCACTGGAACTAGCAGACTGTGAGTATGTACTATATAATAACAATATTTTGTCAGACTTTGTCCTAACAGTTCATAATTTTGTGCATGTTTATTCAGGAAAGATATGATTGCTTCGTATTAGGAAATGCTGTCTTTGTTTTCCAAGTTTTTGGAAACTTAAACATTAGCTTTCAGTGAAGCAAAAAAATGGTTAGTCATTTTGAATAACAGGTAATAATCAAATTTGCTTTATTTTCAGATGTGTAATTACTCCTCACCTTTAGTCTCCATGCTGCGTACGGCGAGTCAGACTCTCTGCAAAAGAACCGTGCTGTCTTTGTCCCCGCATTCAATAGATGTTCCCCCGGCAAACCCTGTGTCTGAGAAATGTAGCGAATCTGTTGGACATAAGGAGAGAAGGGAGGGAGAGCAGAAGAAGATATAAATCTTGTTGCTGAAGCAAAAGGCCATTTTCGTTGGTTTAAAGTGAAATAATAAAGCTCCGTAATACCATCTTATGTGAAATTATCAACATTTATCTTCATTCTAAACATGTCACTTCAACAACGAATGCTGTTTTTTCCCCCCACTGTTGTTAATTGCTCCATTAAAGACACCCTCCAAAACTCATCACCAGAGCACCTTATACTGACATACTCTTTTATGTACTGATAATTTACAAGGCCATTGACAGTGACATCACACTATCAAGTCCCTCAGAGTCAAAGTCACTGCGTGGATGTGTACAGTACACGATGGAGACAGCTGCAGAGGCCTTGAACATAGCACATTCCTGAGGAATTGCTAGACTCAAATAAGACCCCTGCACTAAATGCAGCTTGTGTTTATGATCTCTGGAAAGGCGTCAGGGTCTTTTTCATGTATACTCTGATAACAAGGTTCCTATGGTCTCAATGCCAAATGTTTTGCTGCGTAATGATGCTCGTCAGTCAGATGCTGTGAGGCAAGAGTGTCTCACGCAGGTTTATGAGGAGTCCAGCGAGAAGCCTGGCTGACGTCAATCACACACAAGTGTAAAGGACAAGAACCATTAGAGATTCAGCGCTGCTGAGAAGCAAAGAGAGCGCAAAGAGAAATGCATTTGGAGAACAGTGAGGACTGTGGAGAAGTGTGAGGGAGTTACATGAGGCATCTAACATCTAATACGTGGACTACAGAGACTGAAAATATTTTTGCTGGAAGCCCCTTGTTTTGTTCTTCATGTTGGCCTTCCTGCTAAATGTGTTACTTGAGCAGTAGCTTCTATCTGTCTGACACTGAGGTGTACATGCTGCAATGTGTGTGTGTGTGGGTTTGACCTATGTCTCTGTTAGTTGGCTACAAAGGTTGTAATAAAGAAATGCATTCATTGAGATTCTGAAAGCACGCATGATAAATATGGTCTGCGAGACTTAGTGTGGTGAAGATTCGCTCATTCATATCGAAACACATTGGGTTATTTTCATTTATTTAGTCATTTCCCCAACACAAGCTGATTTACATCAACCAAAATCTCTCTCTTGTTTTCACTTTCTGTATTTGATACTGTTCACGACTATTCATAACACAGTCAAGAATTACTGAAACCAACAAACTTCCCTCTAGAACTACACTGACTACTTTCCCCTCCTTTCGTGTTCACAATATGGCTGTTCTGTAGTTCAGCAACATCATGTAAACAGCAACAGACACAAAAACACAACACATTCTCTGTGTGTGTGTGTGTGTGTGTGTGTGCACGTGCGTGCGTGCCTGAGTGCGTGTGCGTGCGTGTGGGAAAATTCTTGTGACGGGAAAACCCTTATTTTTCCTGGAAGGCGTGTCTCTGCAGAGATCTCACACGTCAGTAAGATCACTACTGCTACACAAAACAACTATCTGGCGAGCCTGGGCCTGCTACGGGGCAGACAGGAAGCACAAGCAGCAATTATTTTATGACAGTCCATATAACAATGGCTCTACAAAAGATGCATTTCAATAATATCCCTTACTACAGTAAATAAAAGTAAATCTAATGGGTTTAGAATAATTGACCCACAAACTCCTGTCTCCCTGGTGTACAATGACTTTCTTCCACATTTTGTTTGTACTGCCTTACAGGAAAATATTCCTTCTGGAGCCTCAACCACTGCAGACCCAAATCCTTTTTGCTTCCACTGACCCTGCCTACATCCTCTTATTCTTACAGATACTCCGGGCTGACAGTTGGGGCCGAGCCCCAAAGAGTAGAAAATTCAGTGAGCACACATTAGTTTGATCTCAGCA
Organism: Spondyliosoma cantharus; assembly: GCA_900302685.1. Classification (NCBI taxonomy): domain Eukaryota; kingdom Metazoa; phylum Chordata; class Actinopteri; order Spariformes; family Sparidae; genus Spondyliosoma; species Spondyliosoma cantharus. The sequence continues at coordinate 2,888 of OMLP01015097.1, read as the reverse complement.
TTAGCGTGCACTGACCCCCATGGTTGCACCACTACTGTGCCTGAGAAAGCACAGAGAGAGTGAAGAGGAGATGAAGGAAGATAAAACAAAAATATGGGAAATGAAGTCACACCCTAGCTTTCAGCTCCTGGGCTAATCTTAGCCACTCTTGATGAGACGCTGGCTGAATTGTGAGGTTTGTCACATCAAAGAGGTGAGCAGCTTCTTGCTGCACCAGTAAAGTAAAAGGTGGTGTGACTGGGGGATGAGGTAAGAAAAGGATAGAGCAAGAGGGGAGGAAGGGAGAAGGAGGAGCCAGAGTTATAAATACAATATGCTGTGTGGCATGAAACAAGACCCCTCGCAGAAAGATAAGAAGAAGGAAAGGGGGAAGACGGGTGTTGCAGTCTGCTCCAGCCGGATCACCCTGTGGCCCCTGGATGACACCTCACACCAGCAGTCAGCTGCCTAGCTGTTTACTGACTGGTTATTTATTTAAGTGATCAAAAATGTACAAGCTTTCTATTTTCAACTTCTGCTCTATTTATACTTTAGATCTAGATGACTGAAAACAGTGCAACAATTTATGATTATCAATGTCTTCAACCTGTCAAACTCATCTCGTCTCACTCGTGGAAGCCAATAAATGATGGTAGATATAGTCTCAAATGGTGTAAAACCAGAAATTAATATCTAAAAACAAGGATATTTATCTATATCATGTTAAGTATGAGCACCTAATTGTTGCTTTTGAATCATGGACAATTTCGTCTTCAAACATGTTTGAATATAAATGATGGTGGTGTTGTTTCTGCTTAATGATTTTAACTTCTAAAAATAGTTTTGTGTCCTTTAATATCACATTTTTCTTTCACCGATATAGCTCTGAGTGACAGTGAGAGACAGAAGACGGGTAGAAAAGTAATGACTGATGATTTATTTGAAATAAGTTAAGCTCAGAAAGCAGCAGGAACCAAAATAATATGGCAGAAACCTGAACTGGCTGGTTTTACCATCTATAGGGCAATTCCATGACCGAATGGGGAACTCTGCATGCCAGTGGGCAGGCTTGGCAAAGCGAGACAGTATAGGGTGGGTGTCAAAGTGCAGTTTCAGTCACAGAAAGAATGCAGACGACTTCTTAAAAGGCACCGCGGCTAGAAGAGGGATGCTTAAGGATGTCTTTCGAACTTACTGCTTAATCAACCTGCTATAACAGGCCAGGGTGGTAAGTTCAGTCATCCTGGAGAACATACAAAGCCTCAAATTAACTGCAGGTGTTTTTAATCAGCAAACAATTGAGAAGACCTAACAAGCTGAAATCTAAAGCGATGAACTGTATTTGGATTCAAAGTCAGTCATCCATTTACATACAGTAGGTTTTGGTGTCTACCTGCTACATACTGCTTTCTACAGGTTCCTTCTAACTTCGTATCTTTTATTTCATTGTCTCTAGCACTCCCCATCTATGCCAATATAACCCATCCACCCTCATCACACCATCAGCTCCAAACAGCCCCTCATTAAGTCAGGAGCCCCACCAGCAATCTCTGTTTTTGGCTCCTGCAAAAACAGATTTATCATATCTAGACTGGTGGCGTGAAGCGCTCCAGTCAAAGCTCTTTCGGAGGTGTTGACTTATCTCTCCTGTCTCCGTCTTGGGGAGAGTGAAAAATGATGCCAGGCCATAAAAACACTCTGGTATGACGGCAATGTGCAGTGGGGCTGAGTGCTGTAATGTAGGGTGCTGCATGGGACAGAGCAGGATCTGACTGAGGCTCTGTTGGCAGGCTTTAAGTAGATAGGGCTCCGGGGCAGGGTAAAGCAGCTCAACATAAGCCCAGATCAGTCTAGTCCTGGGAAGACACTGTCAGGACTCTACTGGGAGGGGTAGACATCCAACAGCTCCGAATAGGCATACCATCAATCACAAAAATATGCCTTTCTGCTCACCGTCATGGACACCAGCTGATGCAATCCTCAGGGTAGGTGGATACGTCACCAAGGCACCAGTAACTACTGCACTAATTTGGTACTGTAAATCACTTGAGCCTTCAGTCTCTTTCCTCAGTCAAACAATCCATCAGAGCATTTCTTTCCATGTGTAATTATGCATAAAAGATTCTTTCCCTAAACCTCAAAAGTTTCCTCTCACTCCTATCCATGCCATCCTCAAACAGAAAATCCCTCCAGTATCCGTAAAACGGCATTAGGCCTAGATCCTGCACAGATTAAAATAACAGATTTTCCAACTGTACACACTGTGACAATGTTGCATTCTTGTCCTAGCTTCAAGCCATCTGTCCTAAACTCTGCTGTTGAATGCTCCTGTCTGCCTTTTTAAGGATTTGTCAGCTTGTCTGTCCAACAAAATCTCTGAAACACATCTTTTGGGAGATTTAGACTAAAGTGGCCACGGATCACAAATCCTGTAAACTTCAACAGTGGGAGCCACGTCTGAGTCAGTAACCTGAAGGCAAGCCTGTAATAGAAAGCTGGATTGAATGCAAACTCAAAAACAAACACAGTGAACCCACTCCTCTGTGGGCTGCCTTGATTGGAAAGTGCAGAGGATAATGGAATAGGGAGGAGAGGAGAAAGAAGAGGGACAGAGAGGGGACCAGAAAAATAAGTGCTTGTGTGGAAACACAGGGTGTAACACTACGTATACAGCCACATGGGCAGTGTTGGGATGAGTTGAGGGGGTGGTGGGGCTGAACTTTAAAGAGGGTAAAACTTTCCATGTGGAGATGGTACACAGAGGAGAGACTGACTCATAGAAGTTGCACCTAGAAGTCAGAGATGCTGGGAAAAGATGCATATAACGCAGAAAAGAGAGGACAGCAGGAGCTGCACAAGAGGTACTGAACAATGGTAATCCAAAGGCTAACAAAGTAAGTGGTGAGAAG